>RJWM01005952.1:0-87894 GCA_004363535.1 Dasyprocta punctata | reverse complement strand
TTTTTTTGTTTTGTTTTGTTTTGTTTGTCTTTTGAGACAGGGTCTCCCTATGCAGTTCAGACTGGCCTTGAGCTCACTTTGTAGCCCAGTGTGGTCTTGAACTTGCAACGATCCTCCTGCCTCAGCCTCCCAAGTGCTGGGATTACAGGTGTGCGCCACTACACCCGGCTCTGATTTCTTTCTTACAGTTGTTAAAAATTTATTTTTTATATTGACAGGTGATAACCGTACATGTTTATGGAGTGTAATGTGCTGATTCAGTCCATGTAAACAATGAGTAATGCTCAGATCAGGGTAAGTGGCGTGTCCACCACCTGCATTTGTGATTTCTCAGATTCCTAAGAAGATGAAGTACTGCACCTTTTCATCAGTCTCATGGCTACTTTGATAGGTGCAAAGTGTCCAGCTCCCATTTTAAATTTGATAACTTCTTTTTTCTGTGGCTGGCTGGTGTCTTTGTCTCTTGTCTGAGGATTTTGTGGTCACCCTAGCAAATGTGTGTTGTGTCCGGCTCACCAGGCTAAGGGAAGGCTGACCAGAGACTGAGCTTTGTCCTGGCTGCTCGGGTGGGGGTTAGGCTTGGAGTAGGGACCCCTCCAAGCTGGGTCCTGGGCTCAGCCTACCACGTCTGAGATCCCTAAGGGCCTGGATACAGTTTCTCCTGTTCACAGTTAATTGATAAGGAATGTAATTTCATTTCCCGCAGTTGTCTGCATTTTCATAGCATCCTAAAGAATCCAAACTTTGGAAATCTAAAGGAAAAAAAAATCTAACATAAAGGGGTTTTTACTGGTTTGTGAAAAAGATACTTTAAACAGAGATGCTTAATAAAAGTTTGTATTTCTGTACTGAGTGTAGTTCCCACCACCTGTCTACATGGGCCCTCCTCCTCACTTGATCCTTGAAGAAACCCTGTGGAAATAAGATCCGCATATAAGTTATAGATGAATCCACGCCCTATTTGGCTGGGGGGGAGGTGGCTTCACGGCGAGGCTAAGTGTGTACCCGCTGGGCTGCCGGTCATCCCTCCGCACGAGTTCCCTGCCTGGGGACGGTGGTGTCTGTGATGCTCACTCATTGCACAGAACTGACGAGGAATTTCCTGGAGCAACTCAGCTGGTCGGCTGCAAGCTCAGTCTCTGGGTCTGCCTCCTCTCAGAGTCACAAGCGCATAGACATCTCAGGTCGTCAACTCAGCTGCACAGCCTTGTCCTCGTGCCTAAAGGATGAGATACTCCACATGCGAACAAAATCAGAACCAAGCAGTCAAGCCTTTCATGGGCTCGTTTGGAATGAGAGGGGCACTTTAATGTTAAAGCAGCGATACTGCCCCTGGAGCCCTGGTTTCCAGGTCACCAGTGTCTAGAGGTGCAAAGCCACAAGTGTCTGTGGCCCGGATGAGTCAGGGCCGTGAGTGTTGTGTTGTTCCCCACACGTCTCAGTTCAAGGACGTTGACTGATTATGTAATAGAACCTTTTTTTTTGTTTTTTTGTTTTTTTGTAGACGATAGCATTCGAAAGTACAAAAACGTTCCCTGTACTAGCTAAAAAATTTTTAGAAAACAACCTCAGGGCTTCATGCATTCTCCCTGGAACACAGCACACAGGAGTGGAGCAGCAGGGGACGGGGAAGAGGGAGGTGGGAGCTGCCTTCACTGTTTTGAAGCCGTAAGACCTCAGCTCCATGAACTTCTGGTTGCTGTCTAAATCACTTAATGAAAATTAAAGCCAGCGAAGGTCAAAGTAGAAAGGAAAAGAATGGAGGGAGAGATCTTCCCATGGAAGGCAGCTTGGCTAGATTCGTTCAGTGACAGTCAAGTTGGGCTTTTGCTGCGTGTGGCGACAGCAATAAAATAGAATGAAGTCCTTGCCTGTATGGTGCGCACGGAGGAATGGCGAACGAGCGCTCTGTGACTGGGGGTCCTCCCGGGAGCCGGACGGGCTGCTCCTGGAGGAAGGGTGTCTGGAATGGGGGCGGGGTGGCTGGCTTGGGTGTGGGTGTGACAAGCTCAACTGGAATGAGGTTGCCCTGGAGGCCTCCATGGGTCCTCCAAGGAGGCAGAAGTGTCCCACTGGTGGTTGGAAATGGAGCCTAGGACATCAGCGGGGTGGGGACTGGTGGTAAGGGGCAAAGACAGCACCTCACAGCATGTCGGGCAGAGGAGGCTCCAGGCTGTGCCTGGCACCCAGGTATTCGTTGAAGTCATCAGTGCTGCTGATAGCCTGGGGCACAGGGAGGTCAGAGCCGCTGGGGTTCCCTAACTCAGTGTTAGGGGCCCAAGTCATGGAGTTTCCTTGCTTGGTCCAAAATGCACACTGCAGGCTTCAGCGTCCTTGAGCAGCCCCAGCAGGGGTCTGACCTCAAGCCCAGTCCTCTCCCGTCTGCTTCCTCTGGGCTCTGGAGCAAGAGCTGCAGAGCTCCATTTTGGGGTGCCTAGATGGCGGGGTCTTGGAGCCTCCTACCTCTAGGCCAGGCCACCTCCTGATTTTGGATCCCAGACCCTGTGCTCCCCACTGTCCACCCCCCTCCACTCGATGAGCCACTCAGGCCACGGTGGACAGGCGGGGTGTACCCCTCTGAAAATCCCTATCAAGTTGCTGAGCCAGTACTTCCGCCTGGCTGCTGACACAGATGGGTACCCATGGAAAGGATTTGGGGTCACAAAAGAGAAGGCTGCTAGCTTAGGAGCCATTGAGGGGAAAAGAAACTTTGGCTAAAAGTTGGAGAAGCTAAGCCAGGCACA
Organism: Dasyprocta punctata; assembly: GCA_004363535.1. Lineage (NCBI taxonomy): Eukaryota > Metazoa > Chordata > Mammalia > Rodentia > Dasyproctidae > Dasyprocta > Dasyprocta punctata. Next base: position 85,150 of record RJWM01005952.1, on the reverse strand, counting down.
GTGGCACACACCTGCAATCCCAGCACTTTGGAAGACTGAGGCAGGAGGATTGTAAGATCAAACCCTCCCTGGGAAACTTAGTGAGATCCTGTCTCAAAATACAAAACAAAACATAACAAAAGTTGGGGGATGTAGTTTAGTGCGATGGTCCTGGGTTTAATCCCCAGTATTTAAAAAAAAAAAAAAAAAAACAAAGAGGAAGGGACCTGTTCTCTGAAGTTTGCTAGCCCCAGAGGAGGGCTGGCATGCCGTGTCACATGCTTTCATGTCCATAGCCACTCCTCTGCTGTGTCTACGGGGTTTTCTGGTGCTGGCTTTGTGCTGGCTCAACATGCTTTGCACAAAAGATTTTGCAGAATGAATGTGCAGAAAGATGCTGCAGGTCCGGGCAGAATGCACAGTGCCACTGATGGTGCGTCAGCAAACTCTGGGCAGACACTGTCGGGAACGCCAGGAGGAGACACTGGCCTGGGTGGGCTCTCACGGGTTTCTGTGTCCAAGCCCTGCGTAATGAAGCTCAGAGAGCAGCAGTGAGTTTTAAACCACTAACCAAGGGGAAGAGAGAAGCCAAACCCAGGCAGGGAAGGCTCCTTGCACCTTCAGTCATTTGCCTGTTTCCTTCTGGATGGCGGCTGCGCTGTGACACGGGGTCCGGGAGACAGGCACGGTGCTCGGCTCCCGCCCATGCCTTCAGGACAGGCCTTTGCCACCCTGGTCACAGCTGGGACACGAAGGTGGAGCAGGCAGCTCAAAGCCCAGCGTGGTGTGGGGCACAGCCGGTGGATCCGTGCACAGTGCCTGCAGGCAAACCTGTTCCCCGGGCTGCCTCCGGGCCAGTACACAGGCAGTGGCCGCTGTGACCCAGCATGCCTCGGAGTTTGACGACCTGACATGAGACAGCGTGTGTCCATCACGCTGACCTCCTAAAAGTTCTCACGGTCCGCCTCTCCTTTTTGACGGAAAACTCCAGGATTCACCATCGCCCTGGGGTTGGAGAGGAAACTTCTCCGCCTGCGGTCAGGAAGCCCCGCTGCCTGGCGCCATGGCTCTGCCCGCATGTGATCCCAGCCACGCTGACCCCCACGACCCTCTGTGTCCACGTCCCTCTCCACGTCCTCACTCTGGCTCGCTGGCACCCTCTAGCTGGTGGCTCTGGCTCCTTCTTCAGCACCCACCGGCCGCGGCATCTCCATCAGAAACATTCCTGACTTGCTCAGGCAGAGTTACTCTGTTTTTCCACCACAGCTTTTGTGACATAATTAGATAATAATTGCCAGTGTGTCACATAATTAGCTTATCATAATTAGCTGCCTCTCCAGACAGGCTGGGAGTGTCTCAGCTCACCACCCAGCCAGCGGCTGGTGTATGATGGGCCCCAATCTCTATTGAACGGACTGAATGAGGCTTTGCGGGACTCCTGGTGACGGAGAGGGTGGGAAGGGTAGAGGGGCGTGAAGGGAAGGAGGTGGGATGGCTGTCCTTGGTGCCCACCTCTAATCCCAGCACTCAGGGAGGCTGAAGCAGGAAGATTGCAAGTTCAAGCCCAGCCTGGGCAGTTTAGCAAAACCCTGTCTCAAAATTAAAGAAAAAAAAAAAGTTGGGGTGAGGAGGCTGGGGATATGGTTCAGTGGTACAGCATCCCAGGGTTCAGTGCCCACTACCACAAAAGGTCAGAGAAAGTACAAATAGTTACCCATAAACACGCAGGATGAAAACAGTGTGTACAGTCAGCAACAGCTGTGCGGGGCGGAGGGAGGAGACGGCACAGTGGCTGTGGGCACAGGGAGGTGACGCTGGGACATGAAGCCCCATGGGAGACAGCTTTTCCCTTCCACAGCCCCACCACAGTCACAGGAGGCAGGGAAGCCAGGGAAGGAGAAAGGGAGGAAGGGAGGGTGTTAGTTTTCTCAGCCTTGAAGCTCTCCCTCTCTGCAGGGCTGGCCCCTCCCCCTCCAGTTGTTCCCTCTGTGATCACCCGGAGGACCCCAGTGCCTCTCCGGACCACAGGCTGTGTTAGTGACCGGGTCAGGTGGTTCCAGTTTGGAAGCATCCAACCAGATCTCAAACAGTACCCGGCACAGACACAGTGCTTAGTGGACACTGGCCAAGTGAAGTCCGTCTCTTGCTCACCTCTCTCCTCCTGAGCATGCTGATCACACTCCTAAGGGTGCCCTGAGTCCCATTCTCCCTCCCCTGCCTGCCCGTCCCTCCATCTAACTCTTCCCACCCCATCCTTCCAGCTTGGCTTGGCTTCTTCCTGGATACCCAGTCTGACATAGACTGTGCCCTGTGTACAGCCAGGCTGCTTGGCGCTGACGTTCTTGATATCAGTCGGGCCACCACCCCCACCTTGTCTTGGGCGTCCTAAAGGCTGGGACTGCTTGCTTGTCACTGGGCTCATATGGCCTGACATGTGCTGGGGCTGAAGAGTTTGATTAAACTGCAATTCACCTCACCAGGCTCCTGGAGACTTGGGGACTCCGGGCCAACAGGGTGACTGCAGCAACCCCAAGCCTTGTGCTACCTTGTTCAGGGGTGGAGCTTTCTGAATGAGCTCTTAGCTCATGGTCAAGGCCTTCATGTCTGAGTGGAGCAGCCCAGGAGGGCTTAGGCTGGCGTCCTAGAGGCCCCCCTGTAGGTTTCTCGAGCTCTCTGACCTCTGAGGACCTGTGGGAGCCTTGTAGTACTGATTCATGCCTCTCTGTCTCTGCTGGGCACTCCCCGAGCTAGGACCCATGTCTTACATGGTGAATCATTGGTGACAACCCACAGCCTCAATGCCCAGTGTCTTAAAAACTCCCCTGGGTGATCTGGGCTGTGACACTGGGGGCCCAAGCAAGTCAAAGATGACAAGGATGACAGCTCATGTTCATGGATTACTGGCTGTGTTGGCTGCTATTCTTGGAAACAGAGGCAGAGTGAGAGGGTTGTGAACTTGCTCGCGGTCACCTGATGCAAGGGCAGCAGTAGGACGGGAAATAAGCAGTTGGCGCCAGAGCCATGCTGCTTCTCACTGAGCCTCTGCCGTGTTCCAGGCACAAATACCAATAGCTCCATTTGAGAGCTAACTATGTGATGGGCAGAGTAAAAATCCTTCATGCCCGTGAATTGGCTTAAGCTGCTCAGCCTTTGTGGCGTAGCTACCACGGCATGCCCATTTTACAGCTGAGTCAGTCAGGCCTCCCTGTAGGCTGGTGGGGATCAGGGTAGGGGGAAGGCTTGCTTTTTGAGCTGCAGGTGCTGCCCAGTGCTGGCCCCCTTGGTCTACCCCTGGCACTCCGATCTGAGAACCAGGCCCCTGAGAAGGACTCGAGGCAGTGTTGTGTGTGTGTGTGTGTGAGGGGGTCCCGCCGGCATCCCAGCCTGCTGCAGCGGGCAGATGGCCCCGGGATGTGGGGTTGGAGTATATTCCTGCAAGCGGAGGAATTTGTCAGCCAGATGCTGGGGATAAACACAGCTCTGGTCCCCAGCTAGACAGACAAGGTCACAGCAGGCTTGCTGAGCCAGGACGGTTGTGGAGCTGGGTGACCTCGCCTTCTCCAGAGGGTTGATTGGTGTTGGGTGTCACTGGTGCTATGCACAGGGTTACCTGGGGAGTTTGGGGAGGGTGGAATCTCACTCTTCTGAAATTGTACCTCTTTGAATCACCTCCTCCGAGACTTGGAGCTTAGAAATGAAGCAAGGGGACCGGCGCCACCTTGGAACACCTTCCCTTGGATGATGGCTGCTTGCTGGTGTGCTGTTACCCCTCAGCTAGCTGGTGACGAAGGGCATGGTGATAATTCCCACTCTATTTTATTCTGTGGGTTTTCACAATCATTATCTTTTTAGCTGTCTGCAACAACTTTGGGGTAGGAAAAGGGTGTTTACTTCTGTTTCTTTTTCATTTCAATACTCAGAAAGAGGCCAAGTAACTTGCCCATGGCTACACAGTGGATACCCTGCAAGCTGAGATGAGAGCTGGACCTTTTGTTCTGGGATCAGTGCCTCCCCAACCCTGCTGGATTTGGTTGGGAAATGTGCTTTCTGGAAGACTGTGGGGAGAAAAATTGCTGGAAGTGAGATGAGGGCATAGATGAATGTCCCATACCATCCAGGAACTGTGGACAAGTCCCCATGTGTAACTTCAACATCGTCCAGGGCTGCATGAGGAAGGAACACGTGTCTCACTTAGCCTGAGGCTGGAGGTCTGTCCTTTAGCTGATCATGAGGAGGCAGAGTGTGTCCAGCACCAGGGTCTGAGCTCTGAGCCGTTCAGGGCTGGAGATCAGAGCTTATCTGCCCCATAGCTCTAAGGCACTTGCGGCATGCAGGATGCTGTTGTAACTTTGCTTATAACAAGGACATCCTCATGACAAGTGAGTAGACAGGAAATGAGATGGCACAGAAACCAAGGCAGACTGAGGTCCACACTGTCCAATTACAAAGCAGCAGGGCTGGAATTCAAACTCACAACCTAGATGTACCCTGGACCCCATGCTGTTGGCAGAGCGGGGGAACACTTGTGTGATCCCAAGGTGGCTTGGAAGAAGAGGAGATTGGAGGTACCGAGCAGAAGTGCTCTCCTGAGAAATGAACAAGAATGAAGGGGAATGGTGAAGACAGAAGCTGTGTGGAGCAGAAGCAGAGGTGACTGAAGAGGGCAGCCCTGAGAACCCCAGCAGTGCGCAGCTGCGGGGTGTGCAACCTCGGGTCGTGGGTATGAACCATTGCACCAAACCTCCAATCCCTGTCTGCCTCTGGGGGTTGGGGTGCTTCTTGGGGATGGTAACACAGAGAAGGAGACGCCAAGGATGGGGAGGAAGAGAAAGGCTGGCTTTGCTGCCCATGAGTGCAGAGTGAGGAACGAGTGTGCACAGGAAGCAGAACTGTGGAGAAATGGGAACACTTGGCGAGTTGTCAAAGAGTATTTTTGAAAAAGTTAAACACACAACCCTTACAGAAATAGCCAGTGAGAATGTGGTAAAGGGTTATTTAACGCACTGATGAGGAAAGCCGCAGGCTGACAAAGCTGGTTCCAGGGAAGGTCCAGAGGTGTCGGTGAGAGACCGCAGGGAAGAGCATCCCTTGGGGCGGTGACTCTGTGACGCTGGCATTACCCATTATCCCCGCAGACACACCAGGGCAGTTTACCAGTTTCACAAGTTATCCTCTGAGTTTGCTTAGTCAGAGCCACAGCAAGGAGAAAATCATGGAAGTTACGTCCCCCAGAGAACTGGGCACCTTTCGCTGGGCTGGTTAGACGGAGCTCCGGTGAGATGGTGAAAGGGCAGTGGACACGAGTTTTGGGTGATTTGTCTCCTACAAGCCTTTGGTGACATCTGGTGGAGGGGCACCTTTGAGTTTCTACTAGTAAATGGGTTTGGGTTGTAGCTGTTTTGTAAGTATTAGAAGACACAGGTTCTGACTTCTACTCTTTCCCAGAAGCCCACTGTAAAAACAGTAAAAGAAGTATTTGTTGTTGTTGTTGTTGTTGTTTTTAAAATGAAAATTCAGAAAGAAAACAAAAATGGCCAGGCTCTTGGAAGCAGGAAGGGAGTCAACACTTCAGGGCTGGTAAAGGTCCAGGTCTCCCCTCCCCTGCCCCAGTCAGCACAAGCAGTATACCCTCCATCACCCCAGCTTTGGCAGGAAATGAGGGTTGACCCGAGATCCATGGAGGAAAGGGACTAGCAGGAAGAGCCCTATGAGAGTAGGACACACAGCTGCCTTCCCCTACTCATCTGGCAGCCCGTTCTAGACCCACTCGGGTTCCGAAAGCTCTTCTATGAGGACTCCAGGGCATGGAAGGGCTCTAGTGACCCTGTCTCCATCTGATCACCCTTCCATGGGGCCTTCAGCCACCAGCCTCACGCGCATGCCCAGAGCGGCCAGGTAGCCTTTTGTCCCACTTATCGGACACCAGATAGCCAAGAATTACTCAGAAAGGTGACTGAGAAAAGACTTGACCCTGTGAGTCTAAGGAGAACAGAAGAAAAGCAACTTGGAGGCAACCAGCTGTGCAGGGAGGGAAAGAAAGCAGGGGGAGGTGTATGTCCCCCAATATACGAATGCAGATTTCACATGCTCCAGGGACTTGTCTTGCTGTGATCACGAGGAAACCATCAGACAAACCTATATGTGGGGTGGTCTACAAAGTACTCTCCTGGAGACTGCAAAGATGTCAATGCAAAGAAAAAGTGAAATCTTTCTTGGGAAAGAGATGACGGAGATATGCCCCCGAATGCAGTGGTTGGACCTCGACCTGAAAATAATATGTATCTGTGGAACATGTTTTGGGGATAATTAGAGAAATCTGACTATGAACTGTGTATGTGTGAGATGCTTTATCAAGAGTAAATTCCTTGATGGTCATAACAGTATAGGGAGTAGGAGCCGAATTTCTTGACTTTGGCATGAGTGATATGTTGGGCTCGATGGTTCTTTGTGGTGGGGCAATCCTGTGCGTTGCAGACTTGTTCAGCAGGTTCCCTGGTCTCCAAGGTGCCACTGTGCTGCTCCCTTTCAAGTCTCAGTGGGTCAAAGTGTCTTCAGAATTGGCAAAGATCTCCCAGGGAAGAGGATTTGCCCTTGGTTGATATCCACTGGTATGAAGAATATCCTTGTTCTAAGGAGAGAAAAAGTCCCAAAGTATTTAGGGTTGAATGTCATGATGTGAGAAATCTATCTTCAAACGGTTTAGCAAAATGAGTGTGCCATACAGAGAAAATGACTATAACAAATATAAGTTGGTGAGTCTAGGTAACGGGCCATGGGTGTTAGTTATATTATTTCAACTTTTCCTTGGTTTGATAAGTGTCTAAGTAACTTGACATGAAATTGCAAAAGAGAACCCATAGAATTTAAGTACTATTGAAGAGAAGAAGTTAAAAAAAAAAAAAAGTTGACATAAAATTTTGAAAGTCTCCCAAATCGTGGAGCGAAAAGGCCAAGATGTAAGGACAGCAGGTTCCTGGATTGGTGACATATTAGCTGCATGACTGGGGACATCTTGCCCCTGCGGGTTTCAATTCCTCTGTCAGAAGATGGAGCTGCCTCCCACAGGAATGTAAAAAAGGATGCTGTTTTTATGATTGAATGAATTTCTCTGACATTTAGGAGATACCTACTGTCAGCGAAAAGTGTTTGTGTACTTTTTGCTCTGGTTGCATTCATTCATGTGTTTTATGTTTTCCTCTGAGAAACAGTATCTGAAAATATTTGTATAAACAACCATGCTTTAAGGAAAACAAAAAATGGAAAGAAAAGGTAAAAAAAAAATAGAGGATAAGATCAAGTCTAACATCAGAATACTAAGAATATTGGAAAAAGAGAAGACAAAGATGGAGGGAGAAAAATCATGAAAAATAATCACTTGAGAACACTAGCACTCTATCTTAATGACAAATCCATTAAGTCTCTAGTAGAATGGGTGAACAGAGGCTTCCTGGGCTTCCCATTGTGGAACTCTCCTCAGTGCCTGGAAAGATGTCTCGAAGAGCAGGGAGGACAGGGGCGCATAGGAGATCCATGACAGTGGCTCCAGGCTTTGCTGCAGCACTGTGGACCCCATGAGACCACGGAGTGAACCCTGGAGACCTGAGAGCTGTTCCAGCTTGGAAGTCACAACCCAGCTGAGCCGCCAATCGAGTCTGAGAGCAAGAAAAAGACATTTTCAGATGTGCAAGGTCTTGGGCGTGTCTCAGAATCATTGCAGCCCTGCAAGCACCTGCCTTTCTCTCTCAGGTCTGCTCCTGGCTGGCCTCTGGCCTGTGCTAAGTGCCTTCAATAGGCAGGACTCAGCCCAGAGCCTGGGCTCAGGCTCCCATCCTCTGTCTGGGTGGTGTCTCTTGTCTGTGCCATTCTGTAGATGTTTCCTGACCATGCCCTGGAGGAGTCCTGGGTCCTGTCCTCAGGGGACTCCTGGCCTCACAGGGAGAAGTCCCCATGGCTCTCAGCACTTCTTCGAAGTGGTGACACACCCTTTCTTTCTCCTTCTCAGTCTCTGGACTCAGGCTGCGTCTCAGGTAGTGTCCACTTAGGAATTACGGCCCTTCCCGCTCCTGCACTGTCCCTGTCTGTAGATGCATGAATGAGGAACAGAGAGGTGAGTGCAGGAAGGAGGCCAGCACAGGCGATGGTGCAGGTTAACCTGCAGTAGGCAGAAGACCTCTCAGGACTCAGACCCTCAGCTTGGAGGTAGGGCAGGGCGGGGTGTGGGCCCCCAGGAGGAGCCAGCCCTACCAGGGCCCCACAGGCACAAACAGACCCTGGAGGACTGTGAGGTGAGGGGGTGCTAGTGTGTTCATGTTTCCTCCTGGACCCTGGGACCCCTGGGACCTGGGTATGGGGCGTGTGAGTGTCACCAGACAGAACCACCTTCCGCCCAGCCTCCCTGCCCCAGACCAAAGACAAGCAGGGTGCAGGGAGGCCATGAGCTGACAGGCTCTGACCTTGGCCAGTGCCTCTGACCTTGACCAGCCATCGTCTGCAGGAATTTGCTGCTGGTATCCTGATCCCAACCCACAGAGAGGAGAATGCCTGGTGGGTCCCTCACTGGGCCCAATGGACCTGTCCTTGGAAACTGGTATTTAGGGGATAGGCCATGTGTCGCATGGCACACACTGACTCTGTTGAGAGTGCGGATGACAGAGCAGGGCTGTGATAGCATTAGAGACTCCACCTGCCACCAAGTCATTGCTTTGCAGCGAGCCAAGGATCTGGCTCATCCCTGGAGCCTTCCACGAGCCTCTTGGTCTTTCTGCACTCTTGTGCCTCATGAGTGGACTGGAAGTGACGCCCACCCCTGGGTTTTAAGAACACAGATGGGCGGGACACTGATCAGGCTTCTGGGACTAAAAGGGGGTCATCATAATTTTTCAGGAAAAAATGGCTATTTAGAAGGAAATGGAGGCTCTGGGAGGAGAGAGCTTGGCTCAGGTCTGGTGTGGGGTCGGTCAGTCTGGGACAGTGTCTGAGTTCTGATTACCTCACGGTGGCTGCAGCCTTACTGGGTTCATCCTCTGTCCCACTGAGGAGGCGTCTTCTGCATGCGGTGGTTTTAGGCCCTGAGACAATGGCTCCCCATTCTGTTCCTGTTACACCTCCGCAGAGCGCACCGTGGAGTGGGAGGTTTCGGAAGGGATCTGTCTCCCTGCCAGTACACTCTGGGGCAGGGACAGTGCCCTGCTTGGATTTGCACTTCACACGCCAGACTTTTCTAGTGAGAAGAGCACTATTCCCTCAGCTCTCTGCACTCTTCACTGTGTGTAGCCTTTTCTTCCTTTTTGAAACACACATTTTATTATGGAAAGTTTCAAATATAAAATCAATGGTAGTAGTATAGATAACAACCCCTACACACCCTTTCACCCAGTTTCAACAGTTGTCAACTCGTAAGTGGTTGTCTGTGATCGATACCCACTCTGCCTACCCTTCCTGTATTGTTACTTGGACAGAAATCACACTTAGCGTGTTTCATTCATAGGTACTGCTGGGCGTGGTGCTGCACACCTGTAATCCTGGCACCCTCAGAGCAAGAGGATCACAAGTTTGAGCCCAGCCTGGACAACAATTTAGCAACTTAATGAGACTGTCTCAAAATAAAAGTTAAAATCAAAAAGACCGGAATGTAGCTCACTGCTAAGGCCCTGGGTTCAACCCCCAGTATCACAATCGATCAATATGTACCTGCATAATACTTTTCTATATACATTTATATGTAAAAACATAGTTGTAAAAGCCTTTAAAAGTGCCATAACAACCATTATCATACAGTTACTGCATCTGGGAAATTTCCTGTTCATTTAAATTAGACCCAACCTCTCTCTGCTGCCTCCTTTGACCTGGAGGCCATAGCCAAAATGCAGAGAGAACCCCAGAAAGTTCTTTGCTTTTGTCCTTCCCACTGCCCAGGTCCTAGAGATTGAAGACAGGTTTGGGGGCTCTGTGTGGCTTTGTGATTTTTACCCTGCCTTCCCCTTGTCAGTCCAGTGCTGGAGCCCAGCAGGTAAGCAGGGTGTCCTTGTGTTGAACGATCCCCTCCTGGGTGGGGTCCATTCTGTGACCCGCCTCCTTTGGGTGGCCACAGTGGAGCAGCTGCCACTTCCTTACCCAAGAAGATGCGCCCTCAGAGGAGGGGAATGACTCATCCTGAGGTCCTCCAGGCAGCGAGAGACAAAGCCAAGATCAAACTCAGGTCCCCTTGAAGGATGACTGCTGTCTGGTCACGCACACAGGAACCGTGAGGCCCTTGAAAGGCGGCATCAAGTCAGTGAATTGATCTCTGAAAGAGGACGCTTCCCTGTGTAGGGATGGCCACACCCAAGGATGCCCACAGGCAGGTGCCGGTCAGATGGTGCCAGACGCCTCTTACTCGGCCTGCAGAGGCCTCAGCGACTCCAGACAAGGTTTCCTCAACAATTCCCCAGCTCTGCCTTCCCCTCCTTGCCTCTGTGCCTCCAGCTCTTGCTGCGTTTTCTCATTATGTTCACCATTTGAGGTCTGAGTTGGAATTTTAAATTCGTGCTCTCGGTAGAGTAAGCATTAAAAACTAGGATGTTTCAGCATTCTATTATGCAATCGAAGTTAAGGGACCTTTAAACATCGGGTGCGATGTCTTGCAATTTGCACATTTGACCTATTTTTGTTAACAGATCTTTAATTCTCTTTTAACATTTGCTCCTATTTTTTGCTTTTATTAAATTTTGAGATGCCCATGTATTTTTTGAGCCCCGTCAGTAACAAAATGTCAACAGATTAACGAGTACATTTTTTCTCCCCTGCCTGTGACCTGCAGGGTTACAACATTAACCTAAATCTGATTAGAAATGAGGGTCACCCCCTCCCAGTCCTCACTCAGAACTTGTGGTTGTTAAATGAGAGAAATGTGAGAAATAAAACCCATGATCAGCTTTTCCTCCATCAGCATCAACATTTACCAAATTCTTCTGTGGGGATTGGGCTTGAGGGGTGAAGTATGATTTCACCCTTGACTCCCAAGTGAGCTGAGAATTTGAGAATGCGTTTCAAGAGACACTCAGGAGATGATCGTTTTCTAGCCACTAGGACATTTGTGATTTTTTATTTAAAAAAGAGGTTGGGAAGGATGTGGACCCTGATCCAGTTGCTGGTGAGAATGTAAAATTGGTGCGGCCATCAGGAAGAACAGTGTGGAGATCTCTGAACAAGTTAAGTATGGAATTGCCCTGTGACCCAGCAATTCCACTCCTAGGTATCTGCTCAAAATAAATTCCCATACAAAACTTGGATACAAATATTCATAGCAGTGTTATACATAGTAGAAACAAGCATCCATAAGCTTTCAAATGGGTAAATTAATTTTGTGTGGCTGTACAGTAGAACATCACTTAGCTCTGAAAAGGAATGAAGGACTGATGCTTGCTACAACATGAGTAAACCTTGAGGAGAGCATGCTAAATGAAAGAGGCCAAACATAAAAGAGCACACATAGGGTGGTTCCATTTATATAAAATGTCCAGAACAGGAAGAGACCGGAAACTGACTGGTTGTTATAAAGGGCTGAGGAGAGCTGGGGAGAATGCAGTGGGGGGTAACTGGTTCATAGCTACATAGTGTTATTTTGAGATGGGGAAAATATTTTACAACTACCTGGGTTGGCGGTTGTACAACATCGTGAATACTAAATGTCATTGGGTTGCACACTTTCAGAAGTGGTTCATTTGATGTCATGTAAATTTCACCTTAATTAAAAAAGAGAAAAGGTGGTCTGGGGGTGTAGCTTGGTGGTAAACATGTGCTTAGCATGCCTGAAGCCCTGAGTGTGATCCCCAACACCTGAGGGAAGGGAGGGAAGGGGAGAGAGAGACAGAGACAGAGACACAGACGCTGAGATTCTCATAGCACATCGTTTGTGTTTGCCATGAGGTCGAATAAGTGAATTGGGCAGGGTCTGCAAGTGGTTGTCCACCAAGACAGTATGGAGAATGGCAGGATGGGCTTTGGAAAGAGGAAGACATGGTTCAGATCTTGGCCCTGTCGAGCTGCATGCTGTTAATAAGTTGTTTAATCTCTTGGAGCCTTATTTTCCTAATCTGTAGAATGGAGCTGCTGAAAAACCCACCTCACAGAGGACACAAAGCTCTTAAGGTCAGCCACGGAGGGCTTCCAGCTGGTGGCCTGGAGGATGTCACTTCTCTGATCTCTAGTTCCTCTGCGAAAGTCAGAGCTGGCACACCCTCGCCGCGTGGGTAGGGAGGCTAGGACTGGAGGCTGTGAAGCCATCTCCAGCCCCCATGGAAGAATGGGCCCACACACTATTAAGAGGAGACTTCCTTTCAGTGCATGTGCAGGACCTGGGCAGTGCTGAACACTGCCCTGAGCGTCTGCTCCGGGCAGGTCTGTGCCTGCCCAGCACCTGCTGAGAGGCAGCAAGCGTTCCCTGGCCTCACGGGTGGGCAACTTTGCCACGCCAGGATTATCCTGCCAGCCATTCTCAGGGCCAGCGGGCTAAAGCTGCTTTAATTCAGGTGTCTGGAGAGTCCTTAGGCTCTTGCTATCAAAATCCGAGTCAGTGGGTGGTCCTTGGCCATCTGCTAGGGACCATTTGGTGATGTCCGTAGATATTTCTGGTGTCACAGGCTGGGGTAGAGGGAGGTGTTGATGTATCCTGTAATGCACAGGGCAGCCCCGGTTTGAGAAAAATGTGGCCCAAGACGTCCATGGAGCAGTGGCTGGGAACCCTCATCTCAGTGAGCCTGAGACCCTGGCACCCCGGGCGAGGGAGAGGCCATTGCTGCCTCCCGCCACGAGCCTCTGGCCCTGATGACAGGCAGCTGTCAGAGAGGAAGGCTGGGGCAGAGGGAGGTGACGAGGGCCAGCAGGCCTGCTGCGGCTCGGCTGAAGCACCTGTCGTCTGTCCTCTGTCGGAGGCAGCTCTGGATGCACTTAGGGCTTGGTTTGCCCTGCGGCAGAGAGGGAGGAGGAACCTGGGCGACTCCATCCCTGGGGGAGAATGGCACGGGCTGCTCACTAAACGGGAGGATGCAGGAGGCTGGGGAGGGTGGAGAGGAGAGACAAGGCCTTGAATTTGAGCTGTCTGTGGGACAAAAGGGAGGAGGACTCCCGGGCACACAGTGGAGTCCGGCCTCGGGAGCAGGTGCGCCTGGAGTTGCTGCTTTCACGCTCATTATCTGCAGGATGCACGGGCGCTGCTGTGGGTGGCGAGCCCCCTCTCGCCCACTGCTCTATAGATTTCTGTGCCGAAATACAGGAGTAATTGCTTTGTCTGCTCATCAGCCGATGAGCATTTGGTTTGTTTAGAGCCATTAGGAATGGTGCTGCCGTGAGCGACCTTGAACCTGCCTTTGAGGGACATGAGCATAAATTCTTGCTGAGTCTACAGCAGAGTTGCTGGTTATGGCAGTGTGTGCGTGAGTCACAGATATGGCCAAATAGTTTTTGAGTGTTTTTTCACATTTTACAACTTTCAGTAGTGCATGCTTGTAATACAGAATAATGATGTTCATTTAAGGGTATTGATGCATTTTTATAACAGATCTTAATCATCTTCAATCCCTGTCCTCCACTTAGTTCCAAATTTTATCTCCTAGTTCCCTATTATCTCTACTTTATTTTATTCATTCATTCATTTACATTTTATGTTGTCATATAAGAGAATACACACTACATGGAATCTCAAAGTAGTTTTGCTTCACATTTCCCTAATAGCTAAAATGAACATTTTCCCATATATTTATTGGCCATTTGTACTTTTTCTTTGGAGAATTGTCTATTCATTTCATTTCCTCATTTTTTGATTGGGTCATTTTTTGGGGGGTAGTTTCATTTTTTCGAATACTTTTTTGTGTTCTAGATATTACTTCTGTATCAGAAGAGTAACTGGCAAAAGCTTTTTCTCCCATTCTGCTGGTGTCTCTTCACTCTGACAATTGTTTTCTTTACTGTGCAGAAACTTTTTAATTCGATGTAAGCCCCTCCGTTGATTCTTGGTGTTATTTCTTGTTCTATTGGAGTTCTATGCGCGAAATCCATGGTTTCTGATGTTTCTCTATGTCGTTTTCCAGTAGTTCCAAAATTTCTGTTTTTATATCTCTAGGTCTTTGTTCCATTTTTATTTGACTTTAGTACGGCACAAAACACAGGGATTCAGTTTCAGTTTTCTTCAAGTGGATCTCCAGTTTTTTCAGCACCGTTTGTTAAAAGGACTGTCTTTTTTTCTCCGATAAAAGTTTTTGGCCGTTTGTTAAAAATCACATGGTGGTAGCTGCATGAATTTGTTTCTGTGTCTTCTGTCCCATTCCATCAGTCTATTTGTCTGTGTTCTGCCATATCATGGTGGTTTTGTCACTATAGTTTTGTAGTGCAACTCAACATCGGGTACTGTGATAACTCCAGTGTTACTATTTTTGTTCAAGATTATTTTGCCTAGTCTGGATCTTTTCTGTTTCCATACAAATTTTAATATTGTTTTTTCCTAGTTCTGTGAAGAATGTTGGTATTTTAATAGCAATTGCATTAAATTTATACATCATTTTTGGTAATACTGACATTTTCCCCATGTTAATTTTTCTGATCCAAGAACAAGGAACAGTTTTCCATTTTCTAATGTCCACTTTAAAGTTTCTTTGGAGCTCTGTAATTTTCATTATAGAGGTCTTTCATCTCCTTGGTTAGGCTGATTCCTAGGTATTTGATCTTTTAAGTTACTATGAATGAATTGCTTCCCTCATTTCTTTCTCTGTGGGCTCATTATTGCTGTGCAGGAATGCTATTGATTTTTGTGTGTGGATTTTGTATGCTGCCAAGACGTTTTTCAAAGTATATCACTTTATGGTCCCATCTGAATGTGTGGGAGTTCTCATTATTTCCCATCCTGGCCAGCATTTCTGTTCTTGTATTTTGTGGTGTTAATATGTGTACTCTTGAAGAACAGAGGCAGAGAGTGCCTTTCTTGTGTTCACTGGCTATTTGGATATCTTCGCCCTGGGATGTGTCTAAGTCTTTTGTTCAGTTTTCTATCAGATTGTCTTTTTTCTGGTTGATTTGCATCCAAGTACTCTGTCAGATGCCCATCTACAACATTTTTCCTCCTGTGCATTTCATTTTCACTCTTATTGGTGTTTGAACAGGAAGTGTATTTTGTTGTTGTTGTTGTTGTTTTTGTTTTTTGGGTTTTTTTGGTACCAGGGATTGAACTGAAAGTTTTTAATTTAGTTAAAAATTTTTTGAGACATAATATTTGTACATCTTTAGGGGGTACAAAATCAGGGTAATAAACACTTGCATCTCTTCAAACATTAGGTTTTTGGGGGGAAGATACTGGGGATGGACCCAGGCCCTTCACACTGAGCTATATTCCCAGACCTTTTTTTTTTAATTTCATATTTTGAGATAGTTGCTCAAATTGGGCTCAAACTTGTGGTCCTCCTGCTTCAGCCTCCCAGAGTGGTGGAATTACAAGCATGTACCACCTGTCTGGCTTATTAGTCATTTTTATGTGTTGGGAATCTCATACTTCTCTAGTCACTTTGAAATCCATCATGTTCTAATCAATAGCAATTTTTAATGTTAATGAAAGCTAATGATGAGAGCAGTGAAGCAACTATCTTAATTAAACATGTGACAAAGTGACTTCTAAGCCCCAGGGAGGGAGTCCGGGCTATGGCGAGTATGGTTTGGAGGGAATGAGTGAAGGCTGTCTCTCTGGTCTTGCATGGCAGAAGATGACAAGAGTGAATATCACGTCTTGAGCCTTTCTTTATTGAGCAGGTCCCTACCTCACTGTCAAAGGTGGGTGCTGTCTGCCCAGTTCCTCAGGGACCCACTCACTCGTGTGGATGAGGGGACTCTTAAGAGTACATCAGTGATGTTCCCAAGGGTCCCATCCTGGCTTTGTGGGAGACCTAGGGAGAATGGGAGGGCTGAATAACGGAGGGAAAAGACCAGGCTCAGGTGGGGTGGGGTGGGGACCATGGCATCAGGAGTGCGACAGGAAGTCCCAGCCTCTCTTTCCCCCAGGGCCTCTGCTTCCCATCCAAGGTCCGGAGGGGGAGGAATCTGGGGAGAGGGGACTTCCAGGACACTGGCTTTGTCCAGACTCGCCGCCCGGGGCCACCACACCTGCTCACCACTACACTGATCACTGCTCAGCTCACCTCCCATCACCGCCCCCCTGTGCACTGATGTCCTGCCCAGGGCCTCTGGCCACACTGCGGCCTGCGCCGAAGGCCTTCCCGCCACATTCACACCACCCACACTCACACCCCGTCTCCGTCCTTCTGCTCCTCGTCCTACTGTGCCCCTTGTGTGGCACTCAGCACCCCAGCCCTGGGGCCGGGTCACACGGTGACCTTGTTGGCAGCACCCCAGCCCGTACTACACACCTCATACTTGTGTGCGCATCAGAGCTAGTGGCCTGCTCGCTGCACTCTGGGCCTCCATGGTGGCAGCCATGCGTTCATGGCCACCTTCATGGGCTCCTGCTGCTGCGGCAGGTATCATTTATCAGAACGCGCTAGTGGCACCTGCCTGGGTCCCACAGGGCTGGCCAGCACCGGGACACTGGGCCTGCAGGCCAGGGCTCCACGTGCCCTGGGGAGTGAGCCGGGCCTGGAGACCCAGCGGGCCCAAGCCAACTGCAGGCACTGCCACTTCTGGCGGGAGGGACCAAGAACAGAGTGGTGACCCCTCCGAGCCTCAGTCTCCCCTTGTGTGAAAGGAAAGGTCCACTTCCTCCTAGGCCTGTTACAAGAGAGAACAGCAACCCAGAGACCGTGTGCACCCAGGAAAGTGCGCCAGGTCCCAAAGTGGATGTGGAGGCGCCTGTGGGGCCCAGACGCGGAGATCCCTGGAAGAGTGACCATGTGTGTCCGCTCCATGTTTTTAAGTTCTTCCTTTATGCAGAGACACTTTGCTTGGTTCTCAGCAGTTAGGCTGGCCATCCGAGGCACGCCCACACGCCATAGTCACCCAGGGAACATAAAGAAATTGAGAAACGTTCCAGCTCTGCCCTCCTCACTCAGTGTCATGATATAGTCATTTGGGAGGCAGCCTGGGAGCTGGGCTGCTTTTAAAGCATCTCAGGGGGGTCGAAGGTGAAGGACCCCCATTTTCAGCAATCATGTGTATTCCTTATTTCATTACCATTCCAAGAGCTATGGAAAACCCCAGGCTTATTTTTAAATACTTGTAATTTCTTAAAAGAAATTTCGCCTCATTTGACAGTTCACGTCTGCCCTCCTATCTCTTATCTGTAGTGAATCAGTCAACTCCCTGGCTGTTGGTGTGGACATATAACACGTCTGAGTTCTTTTTTTAGCCCCTTCTCCTTCTGCCCTCCATATCTTGGTCCCCTACCTGTATGAAAAGACCTATCTTACGACTTCCTAGTGTCTGCCTTTTATTTTGTTCTTTGTATTTTGTGTTTCTCATATAAGACAAACCATGTAGTATTTAAGCTTAACATTATAATCTCAAAGTGCATGCCTTTTCCTGCAAAAGACTTAGGCTTATCCTTGTTTATGGCAGAGTAGTACTCCATTGTGTGTAAATACCACATTTTCTTTGTCCATCCATCTGTTGATGGGCATGCAGGCCACTTCCAAGATTTAGCTACTACAATTGTGCTGCTATAAACAAGGATGTGTAATAGTATGTCTTTAACTCTTTGAGGGAAGTTACCTAGAAGGGGAATAACTGGGAATTTCTAGTTTTAGTTTTTTGAGGAACCTCTACACTACTTTCTGTAATGGTTGTACTAGTTTCCATTCCCACCAGCAGTGTAGAAGGGTTCCTTTTTCTTGATGCTATTGTGAAAGGTAATTTCCTAATTTCTTTCTCAGTGAGTTTATTATCAGTGTACAGGAACAGTATTGATTTTTGTGTGTTGACTTTATATACTACTGAATTTGGTTATTAATTCTAGGAGTCTTTTGGTGAAGTTTTTTGGGTCTTCCTTGTAGAGAATCATGTCACCTGTAAATAATAAATTGACTTCTTCCTTTCCCATATATATCCCTTTTATTTCTTTTTTTCCTGACTGGTCTGGCTAATGCTCTGAGAACTATATTGACCAGTAATGGTAATAGTGGATATCTTTGTCTTATTCCTGGTTTTAGAAAGAAAACTTCCAGCTTTTCCTTACTATGACATTGGCCATTGGTTTGTCATAAATGGTTTTTATTAGATGAAGAAAGGTACTTCCATACCTATTCTCTTCAAGGTTTTTATCACAAATGGATGTTGGATTTTTCCCAGGCTTTTTCTGCATCCATTGAGATGATCGTGTGATTTTTGTACTTGTTTCTATTTATAGGATATGTTACATTTATTGATTTGCATATATTAAGCTATCCCTGCAACCCTGCATCCCTGGTATGAATCATACTTGGTCATAGTGTATCATCTTTTTGATGATTTGTTGCCAGTATCTTGTCAAGGATTTTTGTGTCTATGTTCATTTAAGAGATTGGCCTGTAGTTGTCTTTTTGGGTCAGGTGCTTTTCTGGCTTTGAAGTTGGAGCAATGGTAGCTTCTAGGACTCTGGTAGTGCTTGTTCCCTTTCAACTTCAATGAAGAGTTTTGGGAGTATTAGCATTCAGATCTTCCCTAAAGTTCTTGTAGATTCAGTGGTGAATTTGTCAGAACCTGGGCTTTTCTCCTTAGTTGGTTTTTTTTTTAATTATTTCTTCAGCTTCATTGCCTGATATTGAATTATTCAGCCTTGTTTTGTATCTTCTTGGTTCAGCTTTAGTAGTTCATATGTATCTAGAAATCTATTCATTTCTTTGGAATTTTCCACTTTATTAGAATATAGGTTCTCAAAGTAGTTACTACTAATAATCTGGATTTTGGCAATCTGTTGCGATTTCAGCTTTTTCATTTCTAATTATATTGATTTGTGTCTTTCCTTTCCTTTTTTTAGTAAGATTGGCTAGGGGTTTGTCTATTTTGTTTATTCTTTCAAAGAACCAGCTCTTTGGTCATTGACTCTTTGTTCAGGGGCTGGGGATTGTTGTGCTCTGATTTTTATAATTTCCTTCCTTGCACTAGTTTTAGATTTGAGTTGTTCTTGGATTTTTAGGACTTTGAGGTGTATCATTGGGTTATGTGTTTGGACTGGTTCTGTTTTTCAGTGGCCATTCACAGCTATAAAGTTCCCGCTCAGAACTGCTTTCATAGTGTCCCATAGGTTCTGGTAAGTTGTACTTCATTATTGTTTGATGCTAGAAACTGTCTAATTTCTTCCTTCATTTCTTCTGTAACCCATTGATTATTCAAGAAGGTATTGTTTAATTTCCATGTATTTGCATGACTTCTTGTCTTTCCAACCCCTTTCTGCCTCAGGGCCTTTGTACTTGCTTGTTCCTCTTTCTGAAATTCTTGTCATTCTAGGTCTTCATACAGTGGATCCTTTGAGTCCTTCTGGGCCCAGCTTAAATGTCACCTCCTCAGAGAAGCTTTCTCAAGCTTTCAGTCTCAAGTGACCCCTGCCACAGTTGCTTGCAATCATATCACCCTTCCCAGCACCAGAACTGTTGTAATTACTCCATTTATTTGCTTACTGCTGGCTGCTCTATTTTAAAATGTAAGCCCCTGAGAGCTGGTCTCACCTGTCTCATCGCTGCTGGTTTCCTTTGCCTGGCCCAGTGCGCGACGCGTGGGAAGCACCCGGCCAGTGCTGCTTGAGCGCAGATGGGGTTGAGTGTTACACGTGCATCTCCGTGTCTGCAAACCCCTGGTGGAGCAGTGCCTGGTGAGGCCTCTCCCAGTGCCTGGCACTGGGGTGGAGGCACAGCGGGGCTGGGACATAAATATGCTCATCAGTTCTTTACATGATGAAGTGTCTCCACTGAAAAGAGCACTTTAGCTGGCTCTGGGTATGAAGGAGGGAGGGAAAGTGGAGGTGGGTGACAAGATAACAATGCACAGTTCCAGTTTGCAATCACGTGAATGCAGTCAGCCATCTGGATCTGAGGGCTCTGTGTCTGCAGATTCAACCAACCATAGACTGAAACTATTAAAAGTTGAGGCTGTACTGAATATGCACGTGTCTGTGTCACAAGTCCCTAAAAACTACGGCCAAACAACTATTTGCATAGCATTCACATTGCACCGGGTGTTACGAAGTCATCCAGAGATGATCTGAATTATGCAGGAGGATGGGCACACGGCGGATGGAAATCCGGCGCTGTCTTCTGTAGAGCCTTGAACAGCCACAGAGTTTGGCATTTCCGGGTATCTTGGCTCCAGTTCCCCTCAGATGCCCAGGGACAACTGTGTACTATTGAAAAATAAAGATGCAGAAGGAATGGGGAGAACCAGGAAGGAAGCTAAGGCCCCGCCTTCGAGCCAGCCGGAGCCCGGGCTGGGGAGAGAAGAACAGACCCCACTCCCGCCGTGAACACATAGCTGATTCAGAGGAACTGTATTGTTTGATTGTCTTTGCAGGCCTAAAGCCAGTAATCTGAGCAACTATTTAGCGGACAACAATATGCAGTATAGTAACCATGATAGATTCCCTGCTGTCTTATCACTGTTATGATTCATATTATTGTTCTGTTTTATTCCCTTTAAAATTAAATTTAAAAAAATATGCAGACCAAACATTGAGTGTTTGTATTGAGGGAATTTCTTTTTTTTTTTTTTTCCTTTGTGCTTGCTTGACTTTTTTTTTCAAATTTAATGAAACAGAAAGTGAACAATGTATTCTGGCAGATTACAATGAAATTTAGCAAAGAATCAGAAGCAGAAGGCAGAATTATAACATATTGGGACATAAAAGAACACATTTATAATATTATAGTCCAAATAAAACATCTGAACAGAGAAATTTTAAGAATGTGAAATAAATAAAAATAAGAAAATAATTTATCAAAATTTAATCATGCACCTATATAGGATTCAGAGGGAAATTTATATTATTTAATGCATAACTGAATAGAAAAAATTCATTACCAATATGCTAAATTGTATTTTTTTATTAAAGATTTCAAGACCTATTTTTTTCAAGCAGAAACAAAAAAAATGTAATTCAAAAAGCAAAATTGGATCCAAATATCAAATAATAAACATTCTCTTTCTTTTTCTCTAACTGTCCCAACTAATTTTTATATATACATAAGTTTTGTTTCAGTTCATCACACCAGTGCACAATACAATAGTCGCATATATGTGACTTGTTCAGTTCACTGAGAAGCATATCCTCAGCATTCATCCATTTGAGGGCGAAAATGTCTAGTTTGTTGTTCTTTATAGCTGAGTAGTATTCCATTACGTAGAAAGAAATACCACAACCACAACTTTTTTATCCATTCCTCCGTCGAGGGGCATTTAGACTGCTTCCATGATATAGCAATTATGAATTGGTCAGCGATGAACAAAGGTGAACATATATCACTGTGATGAGATATTTTTAGGTCTTTCGGGAAGATACCCAGAAGGGGAATAGGTGGTCAAATGGGACCTCCAATTTAGCTTTTTGAGGGACCTCCACACTGACTTCCACAGAGGTTGCACCAGCCTGCATTCCCACCAACAGTGAAGAAGGGCTCCTTTTTGCCCACAGCCCCTCCAGCATTTGTTATTAGTTGACTTTGTAATACTAGCCATTCTTTCTGGGGTGAGGGGGAATCTGAGTGACACTTTCATTTGCATCTCTCAAATGGCCAGTGCTGTTGAACATTTTTTTTACATATTTATTTGCTGTTTGTACTTTGCTTGCTTGATATTTTGAAAAAAAATTTTATAGTAAATGTGTATATTGTCCAACCAGCGATATTGACTTTAAAGGGAGATACACATTTTTTTTTCGATTTTTTTTTTTTTTTGTGGGTAAAAATAGTCTGCTACTAAAAAGGATGAAGATTCTTGCTCTGAAGACCCACCAACCTTACTGTGTAACCCCCTACTCTGCCTTGGGAAAGTCAGTTACTTCAGTGTCCCCTCTTTGTGGTCCCCACTGCGCTCACTGGTATTTGGAGTGCCACCGGTGCCACCAGGGCCCGGGTTCGGCTCTTCCAGCGCAATATCTTGCTTAATCGTTTAATCCCCCAAAGATGGCTAGAGGCAGAAGCGGCAGGGAAGCAAGGTGAGCTGCTGACCTTGGAGTCAGTCAGAGCAGCCGGGACTGGAACACAGGCCCAGGCCACCTCCTCCTGAGGCCCCACCTGGAGACAAGGAAGACCGGAGCAGCCCTGTAAACCCACGCTAGAGAACCCCAAGGAGAAAGCTGTGGGGAGGCTCCACTGCCTCTGCACCCTCCCTAGCCTAGTCCTGCTGTGGGAGCTCTGCCCCCCAGTGGTGGACATGAGAAGTGCATGCCTTGAAGCCCCCAAATCCTGGTGGTCTTTGTAGAACGCTGGATGTAGTTAGAAGATCAGCATCATGGACCTCTCTCATCACTCAGCAGCAACGAGCCATCGGCTACTATCTCTCAGCTTTGGCTTCTACCCACCCACCTTCGACCTGGCCCCACTGGCCTGTGTGAGCCACTGCAGCAATCCGCTGGCTGCCTGGTCCCCCATGGTCCAGCATTCAGATGGCCTGACAGTTGTCTTGGTAACCAGCAGAAATATCCCAGAGACTTTCATGTGCAGGAAGCCGGGGGCATCATGGTAGTGGAGGAGACCTAATGTTGATTGTGAGTCTGGCCCCGAACTGGGTGCACGGCGGTCCTGGCCCTGCTCCTGTCCCCACTTTGGTCCTATCCTGCACATCTTTCTGCCTCACCCCGGGAAGACACCAAGAGAAGCAAGACTCAGATGTAGAGCTGACACCAGGAAAGACAGCCAGCCACACAAGTGCCACAGTGGAGGACAGCATCAGGGGGTCGAAGATTCTGCTCCTCTGCCTCAGACTCGAGCCTGCGAGGCCTTTGCACTGCGCACACATCTCCCCGTTGTCTCCGCGAGTGGACTGAGCTGGGCTTTCTTCCCTGCTACTGCTATACTTCAGCCACCCCGACCTGGGCTGCAGGCTTGAGCCCAGGCCAACATGCGTGGTTCTCCCGGGGTCTCCCCTGCTGTACCAAAAACTTAACTGAGGGCAGAGACAGACAGACACTGTGTCAACCTCTGAGTAATTGTCCCTGCTCCCACAAAAAGTGGGCACAAAATGGGCTCAACAGTTTGAGGACAGGTACATGAATCAATGGTAATGCAGAAGGTGAAGGATACTTCCCAGGCGCCCCTGTCTTCTGGGGCTTCCTGACCACTCTCAGGGTCCCGCACGTCCTTGGGACCATCGCCAATGTGGCGGCCCAGCATGCTTTCAGCAGAGAGCAGGGTGGCTCCGAAATGTAAGCCAGAACTAGTCTGGAGCAGACCGTTTAACGATGCTGGCTGGACTCCAATGAGATATGAGTGGAGTAAACATGGAATGAAATGAATTTTTAATCACCGCTGTGAATATTTCTGTCTTGCCCGGTGTCTCCCCACCCCACAAACTGATGCATGAAATAAATACATTCACAGTTCCTCAGGGGAGCCTCAGGCAGCCTGTGGGGGAAGGGATGGTAGAAATTATCAGCATAAGAAAGGAAGTGACAAGGCCTTGAGCGAAGGTCTTTGCCTCTCCTCGGTAATTAAAATTTACTTTAAACTTCAGGGCTGCATCTATAAAATGCTGAAAGACGAGGGCTGCACCCTACCACATAAATCCTATTCGAGAGCTGGTGCAGTTTAGGGAGGGTTGATGGAGAGCGGGTTTTAAGGCCCTGTTCTGACTTCTGGAACATTCTCAGCTGTGCGGGGCCTGCTCTGCACCTGCCTGGTGGGCGGGGCCTAGGAGTAGACAGGCGGATTGGGTAAGAAGTGCACCTGCTGTGAGCTAGGTGTGAGGACAGGCGGGCAGGTCTCAGGGCTCTAGGGACAGCGAGTTTAGAGCCCCGACAGGTCCATCCTGGTGACTTTGTGATGGCGACATTCTAGGCAGGCCTAGCGAGATGTCTTAAACTAGCACTGTTGGAGGCTGTGTGTTGGTATTGGTTATCAGCAGGATGCAGAGACTGGGGTGAAGGGGAGGGTGCGGGAGTCTGGCTCTTCTCTACCCACCACCCTCATCTGTTTCTTTAATCCTGACTCACACTGACTGCTGTAAGAGGAAGGTAATATTTAAGAGCCCAAGCTCCACGGGCACACTGTTTGGGTTTGGCTCTTGCTTGCACTAGCTGCATGATTTCAGATGAGTAACTGAACCTCTCTGAGCCTCCATTTCCCTGTCTGTGGTGTCATGGCATAAGGATTGTACCTTAGTGATAAGGGGTTCACAGCAACAAAGGTTCACAGCTGGGAAGACTTAGAGCCATGCCTGGCAAGCAGCAAGTAGACAGGGCTGCACAACCAGGACCCAGGGCCTCCGGGCACGCAGCTGTCTCCCTCGGGTGCTAGGGACAAGTGTCAGCCCCTGACGTCCCGAGGACAGCGCCTGCCGCTCGCATGTTCCCTCCATCCCGCACTTTGATGCTTTTCTTGATGTTCTGCTTTTGGGGTGCAAGGGAAGGGGGAGAGAGCTGGGCAGTGTCCCCCTCCAAGACAGGACAGGGAGGCTGTGATGGAGGAGGAGAGGCTCCTGGATGGCCATCTCCTGTCCCCAAAGGGCTTGGAGGCCAGCTCCCCCTGCCGGGGGACAGGACTCTGCTCCATTTAAAGGAGTGTCTTAAACACATGAGGAGGCCCCAGCTGGGTGACCTACAGACTCCTGGGCCCCAATCTTAGGTGTTTGCTTCCCATCCCTTTGAGGTGTAAACCCCCTCTTGGGGGTGTTCTAGCTCAGTAGGGGGTGTTGGGAGAGGTACAGTGGCCCTCGGGATGTGTGGCAGGGGACACTGTGGTGACAAGCTCCAGAGCAGTCCTGATGAGGCAGGGCCTGGGTTTGACTCCTGTAACCCTGAGCATGTCCCCTGGACTCCCCAGGCCTCAGTGTTCTAAGCTGTGAGAGGGGTCCCAGCAGGCCCCCCACTCCCCACAGCCCCTGTACAGGTTCGTATGCTACAATGCACAGCAGTTGTTCTGTCGGAGCCCCAACCCCATTAGCACACAGCTTCAATCCAGCTGTGAGCCGCTGAGTGGTTCCATGGCAGGGCGGAGTGGGGGGCGGTATCTGCAGTTTGGTGGTGGTGGTGGGGTAGCTTTTAGCACAGGGCCCAACAGGTAATAAACTCTCAGATGCTGACCAGTATCTGCTGTCAACCAGCATGATTGGTCAAAGTCACCCTCACCCTCTGCTTGCCCAGTAAGGCAGTTAAGCCAGCAAAAATCAGAAGAGAACTAAGGCCGTGATGCAGTTCGTCCAACTAAAAGGGTTTGTTTGCTGTGGCCATTAATCCGTGTTTCATGTGTAAGCAGATTATCTGAGTGGGACTGGCCCTCCTGTGCCCACGATCTGCAGCCACTGACCTGGGCCACTGGTCTGTCCTTCGAACCCTGAGACTCAGTGCCTTGTGGTGACGCAGGTGCTCCGAGGTGGTGACATTTTGGCTTGGGGGAGGAGGCTCCCATGGCTGTGAGAAGGTGACTTTGGAGAGTGCAGACGTATGTCCATGTGGGCCTCGACCTCCCACAACTGGCTTGATTTGCACCTGGTGCCTTGGGAATCTGTCTGCAGTCCTGTAGACCCACACCCACCATCCCCTGCCGGTCCCAGGGAGGAGAGCAAAGGGCAGGAGCCGGGCTGGTAGGGGTCGGCCAGGCAGGGGCCACAGCTGGCATGGCCTCTCCCCAGAGGGGAGGATTTTTTTATCCCTGATATGGTTTGAAACTGCTGGCCCATGGTGACCATAAGTGTGCGGCTGCTGGCCAAGTGCATTCACATTGTGGTCAGCTATCTGTAATCGCCATCTTCAGGATGCTATTGTCTTTCCAAACAACTTTTGTATCCACTAAACACTTCCTCCTTGCTTCCCCCTTCCCCGGTGCTGGATAGCCACCATTCATGCCACTTCCATCCCTGTGGCCTTGACTTCTTCAGAAGTCTCAGATAACTGCGATCATATGGTATCTGTCACTTTATGAATGGCTTATTTAACTCTGCATAATGTGTCCATGGCTCGTCGGTGTTGTAGCATGTCGTAGCATGTGGCAGGGGTCCCTTTCTCGTCAAGGTTGAGTAGTATTCCACTCTCTGTGTACACCACGCATGATTTATCTGCTTGTTCTGTCTTCAGTTTCTTCCACGTGTCATCGGTGACAAATAATACTGCTAAGAGCATTGATACACAAACTCCTGTCCAAGGCCCTACTTTCAGTTCTTGGGTTTATACCCAGAAACAGAATTGCTGGGTTGTATGGTGACTCCATGTTAAATTTTTAGGGGACTTCCACTCTATTTTAAAACTCTTTGAATGCAGGGCACCCTGTATTGCTTGAACCTAGGGCCCACACTCCAGGCTCCCCGTGGGGTCTTGTTCCTGTATCGTTTCCTCCCTCGTGACCTGGTAAACCCTGGGGAGACCGCAGAGAAGGTGTGTGAGGTTTACATCTGAGGGTAAGGAGAGGCCTGAGGGGTGTCTCTGATTCAGAGTGCCCACTCCCCAGCCCCAGAGTGAGGTCCGCAGTTCTGCCCAGGACCCACCGGCCTTGTCCTCTGCAGTTCTTCAAAGCTCCCAGTGGCTGCCTCCAGGCTCTTTTTGGTGAAAGACTGGGGATCCCCGCACTCAGGGCTGGACTGGGCTGCCCTGTGCTTCCTGGCTCACGGGCTACTTCCTGTCTACACTGGCCTGACCTCACTGGCCATGGACTTGCCTAACGAGGAGCAGGAAAGGGGTATCAGAGACGTCATCGCCCATCAGTTCATCCAGGGGACTTGGTCCCCATTCTGGATGATCATTCTAGGACTCCTGTTGTCAACCCCAAGGGCTGTCAAGGCTAGCGGTGTGCAGGTATCTGGGGCTACAGCCTCAGACCCCAGCACGGCCACCACCAGAACTGGAGCCCAGGATACACATGACACCCGCCCAGGTCAGCCTGCATGTGTGGAGCAGAGTGCACCTCGCTGGTCCAGAGTTCATGCTGCATTGGCCTTGAACAACAACTCATTTTCTGTGTATGCCTGGGGTCACTTGAAACAGAAATAAGGTGACAGTAAGCAAAGAGGGTATACATGCAGTGAGTGATGTTACCCCATGTTCTGGGTGTGTGAACCAAGACTCCCTCCGTTTTTGCTGGAAAGTGGCTCAGCTGAGATCTTAATCCAGTCTGCTTCCCAAACCACTTGCTCTTCCTGTAGACCTGCTGCCCCTGGATAGATTGTCCTAGCCCTGGAGGTCTACACAGCCTGGACCAATTCAATACCTGGAGTTCCAGCCCCCTGGGGGTCCCCTGAGTCTCTCCCTGTAGCTTTGCCATCTCCCTTTCCTGTCCCCAGTGGGTTCTGCTTGCAAGGACCTGGATAGAGATGATTATATGGAAGGGGAGACTGAGGCCCAGTGGGTAAAGACCTGGCCCAGGTCTCTTGGCTGTTCAGTGAAGCCACATCGCATGCCGAGCCTGCGCCCTGTGCTCTTTCCCTGGTCTCCACCCTCTGTGCCTCCTCCCTGCCCCATGTCCCCGGGCTGCCACCACCTCATTAGCAGCACTCATTTCCTGAGTCTTCCCTGGGCTCTTAAACTTTGCCGCTCAAATCCCGTCTCACCCCGGGCCCCTGCATTCCCCGCCGTGTCAAATTCCCAAGCACCCTCTTGTTTTCCTTCCTGTCTTGTTTGGTTTTTTCAGCTTGCACTTCTGCTGCCCAGTGGGTGTGGTGCCAGCTGGTCCCTCGCAGATCAGAGGGGTCCTCCCTTGTCCCATCTGCTTTGCAGAAATCTCATCACGACACCACCTGTGTCTTCTCTTCTCCCTTATCCGAGCCACCACTGCCACCCTGCTGGGCTCAGGTCTGCATCCCCCAGGGCCTCTGATGCTGTCCCCTCTGTTTCTCGTAGCTGGGGCTGATGGTTTTCTCCATCGGGCACAGAGTGAGAACATTTGTCTCCCCCAGACCTTGCCCACACCTTTGAAGATCCCCAGGCATCGCAGGCTCAGCTAGAGTCACACAGGACCCGGGTCTCACCTTCTCCTCCTCCTCCTCCGTTTCCACAGCTCTCAACCTTTTAAGCAAAGCAGCATGGCACCAGGTCTCCTGGGAGACACTGCGAGTCTTACTCTAGAAACCTCGAGTTGAGGGGAGGGTGGCAGTGGACAGCATGACAGGCCCCATATTTCAGCGACTTGGCACAACAAAGGTTTATGTCTGCTGGCATGATGCCACACAGCACAGGATCTTCCGTGTGGTCAGACAGGGACCCAGACCCCTACCCTCTTGTAGCTCAGCCTCCTCTTTACCTCAAGGTCTGCCAGTGGGAGGGGAAAGAAAAGCAGTGGAATAAACTATACCCACTACATGTCACCCCGCTGTTGAGAGCTGGCCACATGGCTCCAGCTTCTGGCAAAGAGCCTTGAGAAACTTGCACCACGATTAAAACACCTCAGCAACACCTCTCCAGGGAAAGCAAGAGCCACAGATAGTGCTGGTGGGCAGCTGTCCATGTCTGCCATCTGCAGGATAGAGACACCTGCTCTGTGCGCCAAGCTTTAAGTGTCACTTCTGAAAACGTGTCTTTCCTTGGGTTGCATCTCCAAGTTTTATGTCCCAACCCAAGTCCTGTGCCACCCCCAGGAAGTGGGGTCTCAAGCATGGGTCACGACTATCTTGGACACTGGGTTTCCCTAGAGTCTGCAAGGTGAGCCCTGTGAAGTCTAGAAAGAGACCGTCGGATTCACCTGGTCCCCACCCAGTGTTCGGTTCCTAGTGATGTTGCAGGTATTAACTAGTCGTCTTCGGGAGTCATGGTATCCTGCGCTTTCTTCTGCCACACGACCTTGTCACCACCCAATCTGGTCCTCTCCCCTTGAGTCTGGGTTGGCCTTGATCATTTTCTTGACCAACAGAATGTGGCAGAAGCGACATGCTAGACTTTGCAGAGTACATCGTAAGAAGTCCTGCAGCTTTCCTCTGGGTCTCCTGGGACTCTCCCACAGCCTCACGCTGAGAAGCCCAAGTGACATGGTGTTCCGGTCGACAGCCCCAGCCGGGCTCCCCGCCGACAGCTGGTGTCAGCTGCCAGCCCCGAATGCGCCATTGTGGGCGATCAGCCCAGCAGAGCCTTCAGATGGCAGTGACCCCAGCACCATCTGACGGCTGCTGCTATTGTGCATGGCTCCCCACGTGGACAGTGCTGACCCCAGCTCTGCCTTCTCAGCCACCTGCGCTGCCGCGGAGCCCCCGGCCCAGGCAGCATTGTGTGAGGACACTCGGCAGGTCCCTTTCCCGGCCAGCTCTTCCTCTTCCCTGCTGCCCTCCAGTCCTGTTGGCCCTTCTCTTTCAACATTACCAGAAACTCTTCACAGTCTAATCTTTTAGAACAAAGGCAGGATCCTTGGATTCAGAGATGAGAGAGTAGGACGTGATTATGTTGTGAACTGAAAAATATATTGGACGGTTGGCTTCTCGTTTATAGTTTAGGGTTCTTGAAAGACGAGGCACTAGCAGAACATTTGCTTTCTTTCCTCTTACGCCCAGGGTGGGAGCCCCACAGTGCTTATCTGGGGTCCCCGCAGCCTGTTACTTGTCTCACAGAGATCTGGGCCCTGATCATTGTATTCCAGGGGTGATTGTCCCATCATAAGTGTCTGCTGGGTTTATGTATCCGGGTTTGAACTGGCCTTCACAGCACTCCTCCATCAGGGCTGAGAGCCAGCCTTGTCTTCAGAACCTTCTGGGCCTTGCTTTGGTGTGAGAGTGCATGGATGTCCCCACCCCAACAAATCCCGGGCTCTTGTGCTTCTGACACTGAATACTGTGTGGTACTGTAGTGAGGTGGGGCCTTTGGGGAAGTGAGGGATTAGTACCCTTGTGGTAAAGGCTCAAAGGAGCCCGTTCGCCTCTGCTATCACATGAGGACTCACCGAAGGCGCCGTCTATGAGGAAAAGGCTCTCACCTGACCCGGAACCTGTTGGTGTCTTGATCTGGGACTTCCCAGTCTGAAAAGCTGTAAGCAGTACACTTCTGTCATTTATAAAGATAGGGGATTTTGTAATAGCAGGCTGAAGAGACTGTGACCTGACAGAGTGACAGAGGGACCACTCAGAAGCAGTACAAGAGGAAGTGACGAAGAGCAGAGAGGATGACAGGAGTGGTGAGGATTGACTTCCCGTCCGCTTGTGTGGAATCCAGACTGTCGGTGGGCAGCACCTCTTCTGGAGGTCTCTGAGGAATGGCTGCTGCCTGGCAGTTCTGGAAGTTTCTATCACTGTCCTCACATGTTACGAAGTGGCTCCAGCAGGAACGGTAGAGGGGACCATGTATTAAGTGGGGGCTGCTGGCTGAGAGGGGCCTGGTGTCACATTGAAGGAGATGGTGACGGCATCTGGGTCCACCCCAGAAGACAAGCTGTTAATAGAATAATGCTACGATCCCTGATTTTCCTTGATCTTTAATTCTCGTAGTTTGTTACTTTCTCTCTTTATAAATTAGAATGTTTTTCTGGGCTTGGGAAATGCAGAAGAAATACAGACATCTGCTAGCAGTCAAATAATGATCCAAATAGGAAATAGCGACAATGGTAATACTACTGTTTTTACTGTAACATTTAATCTGACAAAAAAAATATTTTTTTTGTTCAAAGCATAAGAGAGGCTAGGATCAGGTGGTGTTATTTTAGTAGAAATTCTGATTATTCTTCAAATAACTTTAAAAACTACTCCAAACCATAAATGTCTGCTTAATAAATATGTCACATAAGATGTCAGCACCACCATTTAAACGTTCACTGTAAATATTAAAATGTTAATGGTGGGTAAAGGAGGAAAGTAAATTATCCTTTATCAGCCCGGGCTCTTCTGCTCCTGAAAAAAATTCCCAGCTCCCTCCAACCAAAGACAGACAGAGTCTCATGAAGAGACGCTGTGGAGTTGGAGCTGTGGGTCACTCAGAAGCCAGAGCAGGGTGTGGCAGGACAGTGTGACAAGAGGACAGACATGCATAGAGATGCAGGTAGGGCCTGGAGTGCATAAGGCATACCAGACAGAGCTCTGAACTTGACTGCGGGTCGGCTTGTAAACTGTCATCCTAGTCTCTTTGGAAGTGGTAATAAACGGGGTCCATCATTTGCCAGACTTCCATAGGTAAAGGATCCGGATCCCCTGGGTTGGGAGTTAGTCTCTAGTTATTGCACTTGGCCTCTGTGGAAACGAGCCTCCCCATCCCACTGCCTGGAGCTTGCAGGTTCACAAAAGGTCTAGATCTCTGACTCTCAGGTGAGACCGAGGCTTGACCCAAAGCCTCCTAATAGGCCAGGGCTGATTGAAAACAAAAATAAAAGCACTCGTTCTTGTGGGCAAGTGCCGTACCTGTAACTGGTTCCAAAAAACTTCATCTGCAGGAATAATGAAGGACTGCTAGTTACCTAAGCATACTATTAAGGGTTGCTTTGCTAAGACTTTATTTGTAAACACTAATTAGTATAGTTCTAGAGTTTGAGGGCCCTAATTAAGAATTTTGCAAAAAGTCTGGATTCCACTTATTCTCTGTCGATGCTGCCCTTTCCCCTCTGCTCGCATCAATACGCAGAGTTGGGATCCCTGTGACGTGGCAGGAGCATCTTGGATGTAGGTTTTAATCTCTGCTCTTCTTGCTTTTCTTTTGTAAGCAATCACTATTCCATTGCCCATTTCATTTGATGAGGGCCGTTCCCATCGCAAAGTGAAGTTGGCTATTTTTGTATTTTTGGCTTATCATTTGCTACAAACTAAACTGAGACTTGTGTATATTTTCCTTTGAATAAATCACCCTCCCCTACTTCCACCCCCTCACCCCACACAGAGCGATGCTTCCTCTTTGTCTCAGAGTCCTTTGTCTCCTGGGAAGTGGAAACACATGAGTTTGGGTGTCTCTTAGTGCTTGTGTTCCCCCTTCATGGACAACAGTGAAAAAAGATAAATTTTAAAAAATCCTCCGTGTTCCTGATCAAAGACTAGGGAGCGGGAATCAATGTGAGAGGAAGCTGGGCCGAGCGCAGGAATGTGGCTTTCTGCATTATCCCACAGTGTAGGGGCAGAGTTTAAAATGCACCTACATTCTGCTTGCAGGGTATTGCTAACTGTTTATCTGGGATTGGGTAGATTTCATACAGAGCATGCATGGTGTTGTGTTCTGCTTTTGCATTCATCTGTTCTTTCTTGTGTCTCATCTGGATTCTTCTTCATATTTGCAGGGCTGTCTGTCGTGTCGTGATGCTGTGCGGACAGAGCTAGTGGGGGCACTAGGGTGGCTTTGGGGGCGGTCCTCCCACCCCCAAAGCTCGCTGACGCCTACAGGATTATAGGGCACCATCTCAGCTGAACACTGCAGCCCCATAGACCCTAATCTGGAGGAGTCTCTGGTTCCTGCCATCAGGGCTCTTAAGAGCATTGTTAGTCTGGGAAGAACCTACCGTGTAAGGTACCTGGATTACAAAGTCTTAGCATAAAGAAGCACTGGGTAAAAGGGAACTGTATCACCTCGCCTCTTTTGCCACAGTAATCGCTTCTCAGTTGCTGTGCCGTTGAGGGTGGTGTGAAATCTATCGAAGTGGAGAACCCGAGATTTGCATTTGGAATGCGGAGCTGTCTGTTCTCAGAATCCCACGGAGAAGCAGCCGCCTTCTGTGCCCGGCACCTTCTGCTCCGGTCTGGCTTGTGGCCAGGCGGCATGGGGAGGAGGCCCTGAGTCACCATGTGGAGCGACCATCTGTGACTAATGGAGCAAGCGCGGCCTGGAGTTATTTGGGTTGCTGTGTTTGGCTTGGAAATGAATCTGTAATGAGCCAAGCACAGCTTCCTTAACTCCCAGCCTGGTGCTCTTTCCCCTGCTGGAGGAGGAGGGAAGAACTTTACAGGAGAATGGTTGCCAAAGTCTCCTGGAGGAGAGAATCTTTGCACAGGGCTCAAGGGGGACTTGTTGTTGTTGTTATTATTATTATTATTGGTACTGGAGATTTATTTCAGGGCCTTGTACTTGCTAACATTCAACCACTGAGCTGCCTCCAACCCCCAAAGATAGAAAGATACATAGATATGTTGACAGGGTCTCTCTGTGTTGCTCAGGTTGGCCTTGAATGCCTGGGCTCAAGCAGTATTTCTGTCTCAAGCCCCAGAGTAGTTGGAACCACAGGCATCGCCATGCCCAGCTCCCAGGAGGCTTTTAAATTGACTTGCAGCAGGAAGTGCACATGACAAGTGTGTGGGGGTCGGCATGGAAAGGGCTGGTGTGCCGACGCGCTCGGGCCAGAGGGAGGCGTGCTCTTGAGAGCTGCTGGCCAGGCTGGAATCGCTGGCCAAGGCCAGGCTTCAGAAGGAACGAAAACTCTGAGTTTCTTTCATCATGATCTAGCATTGCAGGTTGGGATGTAGCACAACGAAACAAGAACCTTCCTGATAGGCTTTTCCTGCCAGCGTTATGCTTTGTATCCTGAACGTAGAAGCAAAGGACATGTGAATATTTAGGAGTTAGAGAATAAATGGAATTTGTTTCCATAACGTTCTTGGATCAGGAAACTTTATGCAGGTCAGCAGGAGCCCAGCCTGACCCTTGCAGTTCATCACTGAGAACAAGCCATAAACCCAAACTAAGTCCCAGTCACCCAGCCCCGAGCAGCTGTGATGTCCTCTGTCACATCTCGGGCCCTGGGCATGGGGCTGGGCAGTGAGGAGTGGGGCCGCGCTGTCCACACACAAGGTAGTCTTGTTTTCATTCTAAAACATTCCTGGGGCATTAGAAGCAGATTATGTAGAGTCTATATTTATACAAGAGGGGATTCATCAGACTGGTCCACACGATCACAGGGCTGAGCCGCACCACGGTGGCTTTTCCCAAGCCACTGAGGGCCTGGAGAATGGCCCAGCACAACCGTGGCGGGGCTGGCAAGGGCTGAGGCTGCAGCACAGCTCACAGTGGAGCAGGCATGGCGGGCACAGGGAAGTGGGTGTGTGGGTGCAGCTGTGCAGAAAAAACAGGTAAGGGTGGGGGTGGGGGAGGAGGAAAGGGGAAGATACAGGACAGGGCAGGGTCAGGATGTGGCTCAGGGCTGAGCACTTGCCTACAATGCCCAGGCCCTGGGTTCCAGCCCCAGTGCTGGAGAGAGAGAGACACAGACAGAGACAGAGACTGTAAGACCTGATTCAATTCACATTTCTTCCTCCCTAAGAACTTTTGGCTCCTAAGAAAAGCCCAGTTAAGCCTCCCGCTTTGGCTTCCTGGATCGCCCTGAGTGCGGCTGCTCTCTCCACCTCCGTCCAACCTCAACCACGCACTTCCTGACGCTGGGCTTGCAGCAAGGGTACCGGTGGTTGTGTGGCACCAGGGCCTAGGTACAGAGTTATGGAGTGACACAGCTGTACTTGGTGGAGTCTACAGAAGGGACATTTGTCTTCACCTGGGGTGGCCCCATTCCATTGCCAGCCCAACACCCGCTTCTTTTCCAGGGTGGGATTTCCAAGGCCAAGGCCCATGTGAACTTAAATCTGACAACACACTCTGCAATGATATTGTTTGCAAATGATCAAGTATCCTGCTTCAGGGAGACTCTAGCAAGATTTAGGGTCTTAATTAACAATCTTAACAGCCTAATTCTGTTGAGTCTTGTTAGATGGCATTTAAATGCCAGCACTCCCATGCGACACTTGGGGAGAGCTCCGCTCATTTAACCAGGCCTCGATTGATATTGGGCTGCATTTTCAGTAGCACGCAGAGCTCTCCTGACCCAAGTTCTCAGGAGAACATGTTGTTAATTTCATGCACGCTGAGTTAAAAATGTCACTCAGCGGCTCCTGACTTGCCATCCTCTTGCTTAGGTAGCAGAGCCTCACCTTGTTCTTGACACCTGCTGGATGGGGATAAAGCGCTCCCACTCGGCATGCAGGATACAAAGTTGGAAGATTAGCAGTTCCCAAGCCAGATCTTCCTCTCCTCCAATGAGGGGTGAAACAAATATAACTGAAAGAAATTAGAAAATGACAGTTGGGTTTCCACAGAATTTACATAGAAGGTAACTTCCTATTACTGTTGCTTTCCATATGCAAGGAGCTGCCTAAGAAAGCAAGCAGTTTTTCATGATGTAGACTTTCAGAATGAATTTTGCCCCGTGTTTTGATGGAAAGTTGCTATATTTCCTTCTGAGTACCACTGTGCACTTATTATATCAATTTGCATTTGTGGCGCTGAGGGTCCACCCCACACACTAGGCAAGAACTCTACCACTGAGCTACATCCCCCAACCCTGTTCTTTTCATTTTTTTTTTTTGAGATAGGGTCTTGCTAAGTTGCCCAGGTTGGACTTTGAACTTGTGATCCTGTGGCCTCAGCTTTCTAAATGCTGGGGTAACAGGCGTGCACCATGGTGCCCAGTTCTGCTATACACTCATGGAGCATCTTCAGTTACTTTACATTGGTGACTTACAGGGCTGGAACACAGCTGGCTGCCGGGGCTCTGGAAGCTGAAGGAGCCAGTCCTCTTCTCCTCCTGTGATCAAGGGGGCGAGGACAGAGAGAGGGAGGGAGGGAGAGAGAGAGAGAAAGAGAGAGAGAGCGAGCACGCATGGAGAAAGGAGACTGCGGTCCTTGGCTAGCAAGCTCTGGCCTCAGTCACCTCCTCTGAGCCATGGGTGACTGCGGTTCTTTACCATGACTTTGAGCCCTGAGTTAATTGGGTGTGCTCACCCCCGCCTAGGGAAGTGCCTGCCGAGCCATGTTTAACAGAACCCTCCACAAGAGGAGACCACGTCGCAGTTAGTGCACCTGGCTTCCAGCCAGCCAGCCCTAAAGCACCCCGAGTCCTGGGTCCCCTGATGTCTTCCTCTTCTCTGTTTTATTCCTGAGGCTTCTGGGAGATGCACATCGCAAATGGCAGTCTGGGCTTTCATCCCTGCTCCCAAAGGTGCCTCAGGGTAAGCAAGTGTGTCTGAGAGCAACTGGCTAGAGGAGGGAGCTGAATCTCCACCTAAGAGAAACTGGGCAGGGAAAGTGAACGCCCAGCAGACATGGCCCCTGTGGAAGTATCCTTACTTCACAGAAAAGGCAGTACTCACCCAAGGAAGTCGGCCGGCACCTGCCTTCAGAGCCGAGTGCACCAGCGACACTTACAATTTCCTAATACTGTGTGCCTGGTGCTGCGGTGGGAGCTGGGGCCACCAAATGGAAAAATACGCACTGTCCTGAAGGACCTCTTCCTCAGGGTTCAGTAACAAGCCCATGTATACAGCTGTGCACGTTGTGCACTGCACAACTCTAGAGGGTGCCATTCAGATCACGTTGTTGATTTGTCTTTCATAACAATATTCTAGCCTATGGAAGCAAAATGTTTTGAGTAAAACTGCTTTCTACTTGCAGGCTCCCCTGGGTTAGTATAGCTTAAATGCAGACACAGAGAAATAATTGTAGGACATAACAGTGGTCAGTATGGATATGGGTTCAAAGCACAGAAGAACTTAGCAGAAGGCACCGTCCCTGTGCCTGAGAGAGTCATGGAGGACTTCACAAAGAGCAGCCCTTTGGAAGACCATCGCCCTGAGCAAAAAGGCAGTGTTGTGTAGCAGTGAAGCAACTGTGTTCAGATCTCAAATATGCTGTTTGCTGTGTGCCCTTGGGCAAGTTACCTACCCTCTCTGTGCTCTACCTGAGTTTCTGCTATTGCTGTAGTATCCCAGGGTTTGTATTTCCCCAGCCATGCGAGTGGTTCTGCAGGATTGAACCTGGGGGCGCGGGGAGACAGCTTGGGCCCACTCAGGCAGAACAACACACTGCCATCCTACACTGTGCTCCAGCCTGGGCCCCGACCAGGCAAAGGCCGAACACATGCCCCAGTAGCAGCATCTGTCCTGTTTCCCTCTAAACACCAATGCCTGGAAAAGTAAAAGAGAAACAGGAGACAACAGATTCAGACCCTTCTGGGCCCACTGCCTGATTTCCTTGATGATGTGCTAATAAAAGTGACGGAATATAGTAGTCCCGTAACATTTAAGCACTTTTAGGGTTTGCTGACTGTGGTCCTCCGGGAGCATCTGTCAACTTCCAGTTTTCCATTGGGGCGCCAGGGCAGCACAGAACGGCACCGTGTCTGTGGGAACAGGTGAGCCTGATGTCAGAGCAAGACGCACGGATTGTTGCCTTGGTTCTGCGGATACCAGCGTGAGTTAGACAGGGTCGCAGAGAGCAGGGCGGGGCTGCATCTGCGCTTAGTGTGGCTGTCCTTGCTGTGGTGGTCCTGAAACACCTCAGGTTCCACGGCTATAAGGTAAACTGTCACCCTTCCCTGGGCACTCATCCTTGAGGACAACCATGAAGCACGTGCTGGGCCTCCCCACCTCAAGGGTGACCCCAGGACAGTGAGCAGCACCTGCGCCCGGATGACACACGGGCAGCTGTTTCAAGGCTACTCAAGATCTTTGTGCTTCAAACATCAGAAACCATCATCCTTTTGTAGGCGAGCTAGGCTGAAACCATGCAGCAGCAGAGAACTGCGGCATCTCAGTGTCTCTGCAGGGGAAGAGTCTGTGTCACCTTGGGACATCCAGCATGAGTGTTCAACAGCTGCCCACAGGGGAGACCCAGAGATGCACCTTCCACAGGTGGCTTCAGGGCACCTGGGGAAGGATGGAGCATTGAGAAGATGCTTGTCAAGTATTTTGGGTCAGTAGTGACATCCAAAATGAGAGAATTGTTCCCAGTCTTCCGGATACAGTCAGGGTATTATGCTGTAGGTATAAAATTGTCTCCCCAAAGGCTTTTGGAAGGTGATTGAATCATGGGGGTACTATACATATTGTGGATTAATCTGTTGAGCTCATTGCTGAATGTGGTGTTAGAAAGTAGGGCCAGGTTAGAAGAGGTCCCTGTAGGCATGGCCTGGAGGGATTTTTGTGCCTGGCCCCTCCCTTCTCTCTCTGCTTCCTGGCTGCCATTAGGTGAGCAGCTTTTCTTCACCATACCCTTCCACCATGCTGTTTCTGCCTTGGAGCCACCAACCATGGACTGAATTCTCTGAAACTGTGAGGCAAGATAAACTTCTCCTCTGTTAAATTGTGCTGCCATATATTTTCCCAGCAATGGGAAAGTAACTAATAGAGAAAATCTGTACCAGAGAAGTGGGGTAATTGCTGTGAGTGTACTTGACCACATATTTTAGAAGCATTTGGAACTGGTTTGCAGGAGGAGTTTGGAAAGCTTTGGAGATGTGGGCTAGAGAAGCTGTAGAATGCTGTAAACAGAATTTGATGGGTAATTCTGGTTGGAGCTCAGAAGATTCAGACAGTAAAGCCAGACTTAGGAGGATTCAGTTGGGAACAAAGACTCCATTGGCAGTTGGACTAGAGGTCATGTGTGTTACACTCTTCCATGTGCGTTATACTCTGGCAGAAAATTTGTCTGCTTTTTGTCCATGTCCTGAGACTTCGAAGGAGACTGAGACTAAAGACAGTGGATTACTTAATCTGACAGGAATTTTTTTTGGTGGGGGGGGTACCAGGGATTGAACACATGACCTCGCGCCTGCCAAACAGGCACTTGTGCCACTGAGCTAAACCCCCAGTCTCTGACAGCAAATTTTAAGTCAGCTCAGTATTCACGCTGTGGCATGGATACCACTGGCTGCTTTAGCCAGATTTATAGTAAGAATCAGGAACAAAAATCAGGTCCAAAGCTGTAGA
This sequence comes from Dasyprocta punctata, assembly GCA_004363535.1. NCBI lineage: Eukaryota > Metazoa > Chordata > Mammalia > Rodentia > Dasyproctidae > Dasyprocta > Dasyprocta punctata. The sequence goes on along the minus strand of RJWM01005952.1, from coordinate 46,456 downwards.
AAATTTCACTAGTGGCCAGAAAAGAAGTGCCTGCAAAGTAGGGGCCAAAGAGAACATGGTTCCTGAAAGATTAGCATTTTAAAATGCTCCTGGGTGTGGTGGCACGTACCTATGATCCCAGCACTTGGGAGGCTGAGGCAGGAGGATCACTGTGAGCTCAAGGCCATCCTGAACTACATAGTGAGACCCTGTCTCAAAAAAAATTTAAAAAGTCAAATATTTTGCATTAAAACATAGGGAAAATGGCTTGAAGACATCTCAAGAAGTGACCAGGCCTCACATATCTTCCCAAAGGTGTAAAATGATAAACTTCTTTGAAAGATTTTGCTTTCAGAAGAGAGCCCCAGGGCACCTTGCTCATTCAGTGGTACTATGGGAAGTGTTTGCTTGAGTTTAGCCATCCTTGCACTCAGAGGGTACTGCAGCCGTGGCCCATGAGGACAGGCTACTGCTCAGTCTGGTGGAAGACCTTGGTGTCATCCACGTACTGCTGGTTTTTAAAACATGCAGAATGCAAGATTTGTGGGGTCACAGAGGCTTCTACCTAGATTTTAAAGGAAGGCCTGGGAGGTCAGGCAATGTGCTCCTGAATGGGTAGTGTGTGAAGCTGTGAGAGTGAGGCTGAAGGTGCATCAGAGACCCCAGTAAGTTGCAGATGTCAGGTACATGAATCATCTGCTGAGGAAAGCCACATACAGTGAGTAGAGCCAGCTGGGACTGCTGGAGGGATGCTATTTGGGCTGCAACCATCAAGATCATAGGCGTGGGGCCACTCAAGCCCTTTGGAGCTCACATCTCACCACATCCTGCCCCAGGTGCTGGACATGGAGCTACAAGATTTAATGGTTGCCCTGCTAGGTTTTAGTCTGTCTTTGGTCCAGTACCCTTCTATTTCCCTATTTCTCCCCTTTGGAATGAGACAGTTTGGCCTGTACCACTGTATTTTGGAAGTGTTTAACTTCTTTTTTGATTTTTACAGGGACTCACAGCTAAGAGTTTACGTTGAGTCTCAAAGGAGACTTTGGACTTGGACTTTCCAACAGTGCTGGAACTGTTAAAACTTTTAGAGACGGAGTAAATGTGTTTTGCATAATGAGGTGAACATGAGTCTTTTGGGGACCACAGGAGAATGTTATGGTTTAGGTCAATAATGTCCACCAAGAGTCTCATATATTCAGAGGTGGGGCTTTTGGAAGTTGATTGGATCCTGGGAGTGTGATACTTCTTAATAGATTAATGGATTGATGAGTTCATGGTTGCATGTGCCATTAGGAGATGGGGCTTGGTAGGAAGAGGCAGGTCACTGGAGGCGTGACCAAGCAGGGTGTATTCTTGTCTGTGGCTCCGCTAGTTTCTGTCTGCTTCCTGGTTGCCATGGGTTGAGCAGTTGTCCTCTGCCACACTCTTCCACTATTGTTTCTGCCTCAAAGCAACCAATCATGGACTAAATCCTCTGAAACTGTGAGCCAAAATACATCTCACCTCCTTTAAATTGTGGGTGTCAGATACTTTTTTCCTGCAGTGGGAAAGTGACTAATACACAGGGCTACCTTTAGCCAAATTTTGAAGGAGGCATCTCTCACTTCTTTCTTCTATATCTTTCAAATATTCTTTTCCACAGATTCTGTTAAACACCTTCATTCGGGCCCTTCTCCTCTGTCCTCCATGTGTAGGCCCTTTTCTTCAGCCAGAGCACTCATTTCAGTGCTGCTGATGCCCAGTGTTGAGGTACAGCTGATAGGGCTGATTCATACTAATATGATATTGGCTGACTGGTTTTTGTCTGTGGAAAATAATTGCATTTAAAAAAAAGAAATAACATTTGAATAAGACTCACACTGGACTTACTAGAGCCTCAGTTCAGTGACAGTGTTAGAAAAGAGTGAGTTGTGCTGGGCATGGTGGTGAGTACTTGTAATCCCAGCGCTCTGGTAGGCTGAGGCAGCAGAATCACAGATTCTAGCCCAGCTTGGGCTACTTAGTGTTCCCCGTCTCAAAGAATGAAAAAAAGGGCTGGAGATGTAGCATAATATGAGGGTTTTGGGTTCAATTCCCCACTACTGAAAAAAAGAAAGAGGGAAGAAAGGAAAGAAGGAGTCTTGTGAAGTTAAACGTAAATCAACTAGAAACAATTAGAAAAATCAATACCATCCTTGTGCTGCGGGTCCTGTGTCTGCCTGTGTCAGTAGCTGGGCTGTACAGTAGTGATGACATCCTGACCAGATGCAAACTCAACTTCGCCACTTACTGGATGACTTTGCGTGAGTTACCGAACCTCACTGTGTCTCCTAACACAGCTGTTGTAGAAATTTCCCAGTACTCCCAGAGTCGCGGGTCTGCCTTCCCACTGGAAGGCATGTTTTCCCCCAGAGAAAGGACAAGTACATTTAAGGCCAGGCCGGAGGTGCTGTCATTGCAATGAGGTCAATCTGAGCCGTCAACCAGCACTTTTCTGTCAGTCCCTGACGCCTAGTCAGGCAGAGGTGGGGACAGGAGTTGTCCAGCTCCAGTGGCGACGTGTAGTGTTAGGGGTCAGCGACAGCGTCAGAAGCACAGCCACAGCAGAGAGATTCAGATGCTTGTGTGCACGCATACTTTTTTGGCTAGGTTTGTTTCCCGGGTGAGTTCAGGTGGCAAACATCTGCGAGAGCCGGAGTGCAGAACCTTCCACGAAGCGAGCGGGCCAGATCACGCATGCGCGTTGCTGCAGGCGTGAACGTGTGCGCGTGCGTGTGCGTGTGTGCGTGCGTGCATGTGTGCGTGCATGCATGTGTGTGTATTTTCTTATCCACAAGGGGCTGATGAGTCAGGATGGAAGAAAAAAGAAAGGTGACTAAATTGACCTGGGATTAGAATCTATTATTATATTTGTTGTGGTTAAGTGGAGTCTTCTGGGTTTATTTGTTTAAGGAAATGGCTTCCTTCATTATTGACTGAGTCGTCCCAGAATAGCAAACAGCAAGCGCCCGTGAGTTGGAAACTGGGGCGTTCACCTGCTGCCGTACATTTCCCTTGGGGACCTGGAGAGGGGCAGGGTGGGCTAGGGACTGATGGTTCCAGGATGTGAGGAGTGGACCCTGGTGGAGAAGCCCACTGTTGAGGTAGAGCTGATGAGACTAATTCATACTAATTTGTAATTGGCTGGCCGCTTTTTCTCACATTCCCCAGGTTTGGGGACGAACCTGGCTCTCTGCCTTTTGGGATGGATGGCTGCAGACCAGTCACGTACCCTTTTGACTTTCAGTTTCCTCATCTGCCAAGTATGGATAAGAAGATCTTCCTGCGAGTTATCTAGGATGAAGTAAGAAGATAATGTTACAAATAGTGGCTCCCCTTTTTCTCTACCACAGTCGAGTACTGTGGGTTTTGCCCTTTCCTTTGTCCGGAAGCCAACTGATCCATATTCACTCCTCCATAGACAGTGGGAGAGGGCAGGCTTGCCTATGACAGCTGGGAAACGCAAAGCGCAGCCTCATCCCAATATCTGGCTCGGTCCTTCTGGGTAGCTACGTCCTGCCCACCGGAGGCCCAGCAAGCTGCCCTCAGCAGCTTGAGCCACTATCTGGAAGGCTGGACAGGGCAGAGGGTTTGGGCAGGCACCCCACCAGCCTCTCTCCTGCAGAATTGAGCAGAGCTGAGCCATCAGAGGCCAGGATGAGTGATGTTATTGCTGGGGCTGAGTAGCTGCTGCTGACCGTCCCACCTTGTTCAAGCTCCTCAGATTTCAAGCTTTCTCCTGAAGGATGCATACGTGCAGGAAGGCATGCTCCACACATCGGCAGACTCACATGTACCCAGCATCCAGGTCAAGAGACAAAGTATCCCCAGCCCCAGGACACCCCCGTCCCCATCACTGTCCCTATACTCTCCCCAGGGCAGGGGCAGGGCAACCACTCCCTGACTTGTCACAGCAGAAACCAATCTTCTCGGGCACCTTTGAAAGATAAAAGCTCCGGCGAAAGTGTCCCAGCCCTTGTGTCCTTGGTCATGCGGACAGCACTGATGGACCGCTCACTGTGTGCCACACCGCTGCATCTTCCTCTGCCCACGCAGATCATCTCGCTCTGTGCTCTGCATGATTCCAAGCAGTGGGCGCTAAAATTATACAAACAGCGACTTGGGGGCGTGGCGTGGCATGGTCAGTCCTGGGCCAAGGCCACACTAGTTAGTGTAGAGCAAGACTCAGGAGCAGCAAGATTGGCCCCGTCCAGGTGCCTCTGGGTGTAGTGAGCAGACAGACCCAGAGCTCTTGCCAGTTGAGAAGCTTGATGAGTAACATGGGAATTCATTCCAAGCAGACGACCATGCCCTCCTGATGCTTGTCCCTGTGGGAGGCGCGTTTGTCTCACGCTCTCTCCCTCCGTGCACATGAATCTGAGCTCACCCCCACCCCTCAGGTGGATGCTCATTTCTCAGTTCAGATGAGCTGGGCCCTAGAAAGGAGAGGGCATGAGCATGCACTCTGTGAGTGATGGACTCCCTGTCCAGTGCTGTTTCTAACTTTCCAGCAGTCTCCCTCTGTCCTCACACTGTGGCAGCTCACTATTGAGCTGGCCATTCTAAGCCTCTGTTGGGGACACAGGTCTGGGATCCCAAGATGTACAACCCTACCCCACATATCTGCCTCCGCCTGCACCCCGGAGTTGAACAGCTTAGTGAGAGCTCCACTCCCTATCTGCCCCTCTGCCCAGCGAGTTGCTGCTCATAGCAGTTTCCATGCCTCTTTCCTAACCACCTCAGAGACCAGCTAGCTCCCTGCCTTCATTTCAGCTCTCACTGAAAGGTGTTTCTAGTGGACAGCCCCCTGAGCCTGCCGTCTTCCAGTCAGAGCCGGGTGTGGTTGACCTGTGAGACTCAAATCCCCACGGTTCATGGTTGCTCTGAGCCCTTGGCTGGTGGAGGGGAGCAGGAAATTCACTTTGCCTCCTGGTGTTTCTTTGCAGAGGTTTTCCTGAAGCTCATTGTGCTTGATTCCTTGGGGTTAGGTGCCCTCATTCTTACACGAGCAGTTATTGAGCATCTACTGTGTGTAGGAGCGCCACCTAGAGATCAGTAAAGCAGATGCAAAGGCAAGACTGTCAGGTCTTTAAGAGAGGCACTGTGGCATACAATTTGGAGATCAAAGCTCTGCCCAAAGCTTGTTCTAACAGCAACTAAGTGTGTGAGGAGTTTGGGCTGACAGTGACCACAATCCAGCCTGGAATGGCATGAGCAAAGGATGAGAAATGACTGGCTCCTGAACTGAGGAGATTGGATTTGGCTTTAGGTATGGCTGGATCCAGGCGTCAGTGGGTGGCACCAGGTTTGGCCTGGCTCTTGTCCATTCTGGTTTCCTTCCATCTCTTTAAAAAGGGGCTCTGAAGAGTGCAGGGCCACAATGTACTGCACCTGTTGCAGGTTTAGCAGACACCTAGGCTCACAGGTTTGGATAGCTGTTCCTATTCAAAAGAAGGTCCACAGTATGCCTGGAATTGACTCTCATTCAACCATTTGCCTGTGTCTGAGCCAAACTCTGTGGACAAGAGTAAGGGGGAGTGACTTTACCAGGCAAAAACTCAGATGTTATCTCAGTCGCCTGCTGGAGTACTGAGTAACCACTCTAGTCTGATCTGGCCCTTGAGTCCAGGTGACCCGAGTCTGACCCAATACTTAGTCTTGTCCCCAATGTAAAGACAGTCTCATCCTCCTCTACCTGGATGGTCCCACTGTCCACGCCATCTCTTCATCTCCATCCCATGTCACTGCAGCAGCCTCTGTCTGAGGTCCCTGTTCCTTTCCCCATCCCCAAGTGCTGCTTCTAAACCAGGGCTCATCCAACCCCAGCCAGCTGCCGGAAGTCAGTGTGCCACCTGTATTTAATACGACCCATGTGCTAGGAATGGCTTCTCCATTTTTAAGTGGTTGGAAAAAAAATTCTTAAAGAGTAATATCATGTAATCCATGAAGGTGATATGAAATTCACATTTCAGTGAACAGAAATCAAGTTTTATTGGCTGTTTATGTGTTACACAGGAGCACTGTCATACCTGAGATGTTCGTGATCTGGTCCTTTCCAGAAAAAAGTTTGTTAACCCTTAGTGTAGAACCCTCTGCCATCCCTGAGCTCAGGAATCCTCTAGTGTTCCCTGGTGTCCTCATCCTGACACTCAGTGTCCTGCAGCCCAGTTGTCCCAGATTCCAGTCTGTCCTCCCAGTGTGGCCTCTCTGCCGCCTGCAGCATCCTGGGTCCTGAATGTGCAGGACTTCCGGTCACCTGGGTTCCGTCTCTCCTTCCTGCTTTAACACCGGTTGGTTCCTTTGCCCGGATAGTTCTCCTTCCCTCTTGGCTGCCCCTCAGGACATCATTCCAAGCCCCGCCCTTCCCTGAGTTATCTTTTCTGAGTCGGAGTTCATCATTTCCACTTCTCCATTCCACTCACGTTCTGATTTAGCTTCCCCTGGTGGCATTCATCATGTTGCAGTCACCATTTACCACGCACGCATCCGTTTCCCCCTCCCCAGGAGATCGCAGGCATCACCTGATTCATCCGGATTCCCTCAGAGCCCCAGCACAGATCTTCCTAGTGCATGCTACATCGCTTGATGCTCATCGAAAGGATTGAAAGTCAAAGTCTGGGCTCAGTTCCTCCTCTTCCCAGGACGGATATGCTGGTTCACAGGGGCGCAGGCTTTAGAGAATCACAGCTGGTGGAGAAAAAAGGATCAAACCAGGGCAGAATAAGTGGGGAGGCATTAGCATCCTGCAAGGGTCATCTCCACAGGCAGGGGATGTAGCTTGTTATGAGACTTCAAGAGAGGACCAGACAAAGGGGGAGGGTGAGAATCACAATTGTCTTGCAGGTTCCTAGCTGCCCAGTCTCAGGGCGGAAAGTGCTTTGAGGAAGGGGAATGTGTATTTTGACGACATGTGGACTCATGGATAAGCCATCAGAGAGCTGGGCCTGGTGGTGCACACCTATAATCCCAGCATCGTGGGAAGCAGAGGCAGGAGGATTGCGAGTTCAAGCCCAGCATGGGCAACTTAATGATTTAGTGAGACCCTGATTCAAAATGAAAAATGGAGAAGGGCTTGGGGTGTAGCTCAGTGTGAAGGTCCTGGGTTTGATCCCCACTACTGCAAACATGCATGCATACACATGCATGTACACAAACATGCATGCATACACGTGTGTGTGGAAACATACACACACACGAGTGATACAACAGGAGTTGAAGGTCTTAATTGCCAGGAGACAGAGTGAGTCGGGCAGCAGTGTTCAGTGTGCAGAGACAGTAGCTACCATTTCCACTTCTCCTTTCCCCTGGCTGCTGTTGGCATGAGGGGCTGGGTAATTCTTGGTCCCCCAGGGTTCTCTGGTGCAGTGGAGGAAGCGTCTCTGCTCTACCCACTAGATGTCAGTAACGCCCCAACCCCAGTAGTAACAACCAGAATTTGTCTCCCCTGCTGTCACAGATGAGGTGCGACACACAAACTGCTTCTGAGTGAGAACTTTTCTTCTCACGAAGTTTCTTCCCACACTATTCTCTGGTACAAGACCTGTTTCTTTATTTGACCAGTGTTATAAAGTACTAAAAAGTAAATCCCTAGGAGAATGGCACGCACTTGGTGGTAGCCGTGTCAGATTGTTTTACGAGGGTTTCGCTGTTTATTCTTGTCTGGGTCTTCATCATGAGCGGGCAACAGAGAGCTCACCAGCCACTTTAGCACAGTCCCAGACTCGGAGCAGAGAATAATCTCTGCTGTGTAGACATCACCGTGGGATTTTTATTTTGATGTTTTTGACATAATGTTTGTTATCATTTTTAATGTGATTTTTTTCCTTTGAGCGTATAAATGCGTGTGAGACTCGTGGTGCCAGACTCACAGTGGAAAGCTAACAGCTTATGTCTCACATTGGAAGGTGGATTATTGCCACCCTTTTCCTATCCATCTTTTTAGGGCCGGAGATTTAGCTCAGTGGCACAAGCACCTGCCTAGCAAGAGTGAGGTCATGAGTTCGATCCCTGGTACCAAAGGAAAAAAAAACAGCTACTTACCCATCCATCTTTTTATGAGTTGTTTCACTCCCTGATCATTGTCCCAAACTGATGGCTTTGGGACCAGAGGTCAGTCCCCCAACGACAGCTCCTCTGCCACCCCTCCTTGGAAATGGGACCGATTCAGTTCTGCATTCTACCCCAGAAAATAACTTGGCTTCTGTCCTTGTTGAGTGATCATCCTTGGAAGTTTGGCACCCTTACCTTTCATCCTGTGGTTCAGAATAAGCTCATAAGTGCCAAGAGATGTGGTGTGAAGAATGCATGCATTTTAAGTTCTGAGCCTGAAACTCTATGGAGATATAGGAAATAATCTGTCGCCCTTTCTGGGGAAGCAGAGCACTGTATGTGCACATACACATGACTGAGTAAGGGATGCAGCTGGCCACTTCGCTGCCTTCATCATTTCCAACCTTTCAAACTGGCCGAGAGGTGAAGTACACTTGGTGAAGAATTCACAATATTGGGTAGATAATGAGAATGATAGAGAAGCTGATGAGAAGAAACGAAGTGGGTCCCTGACTTAATGATTGGCTTCTTTCTACTTCTCTATGGCCAAGGACTCATCACTAATAAAATCGAGCTGAGAAACCATGTATTGTGGTTGGGCATTTTATAGATCACCAGGCAGCCTCTCACTGAGAGGAAACTGAGGCCACTTTGCCCAGCTAATAGTAGTATTTCTGATGCCAGAACCGAACCTTACAGAATCTCACTCCAGTGCAAAGTCAGACTCACCCTCTCTATCAACCTTGATTGTGTGGATTTTTTGGAGAGTTGGTGCTGTGTTCAAAAAGGCATGTGAGGGAGGAACAGGCCAAGTGGGGGCTCAGGGAACTAACGTGGTTCATCTCCTATTCTGTTTCTGATAACATCTCCCACTTCTGACCAGCAAAGGTCCTCCTCCAACTTCACAGTGCTTTTGTTGAAAGCAAGGAGCTAAGGAGCTGCCTACGAGCTCACAGAGGAAAGGCAAAAATAAAATTCAGACTCAGCTAACTGTTGGAAATGTTCTTGACAGAGCCAAAGGCAACGTAAGTAGTATGACTAATGCAGGCTTTTTCATTATTTTGAGATTTTAGGAAGAGGAGCATATATCAGTCAGCTTCCCTAGTGCTGAACATAATACCTGATGTTCACCACCCAGGCACAGCAGAGGAAGTTTACTTAGCTTTACCATTCTCCTAGGTGTTTCTTAATCTAATGAAGTTGATGTATCAGGATGGTTGCGGAGATTATGTGTCCCAATTACAACCATCAAGTCTTCAACAAGTGTTTTGTTGCTGTGTGAGGTGCATCTGGAGAGCCCCTAAGGCTGTCGACTTCCTAATTTCTACCTGTGGTTTTTGCCTCACTATTAGCTGAACTCTGGCAGCAGAATGGTCTGTTAGAGTGATAGACACTTGTAGGGATTATGCATATGTCCAACTGGCATCCATGTGGGGCTGCCAGCTCTGTCCATGCACACAATTCTACAAAAGGGGAAGCTGTCCTGTCCTCTCCAGAAAGTTCTTAGGGGCTCCCCCAGTTGCACCTGGTGAACACAGCCCCCAACTCTGCTAAGTCTTGCCTGGGGACTTCTTGCCTTGAGGCTCTTTGGGTCTGGCGGGAGCTGGGTAGAGGAAGAGACAGGCATGTGCCAAGGAGAGAGATGGTTAAGAGACTTGGAAATGAGATGAGTGTGCTGAGGTGGGGTGATCCTGGCTCGTAGATGTGGTCCCAAGTGGTAACTGTGGCCCATCAGGTGTCTCAATGAACCCTCCATGTGCTTTTCCTCTCACCAGACCTGATCTCTGGGTCCTGCCTTATCTTATGTGTGGCTCCTCACACCCTATCCCCAGCTTGATGTAGTCCAGCACAACATCCAGAGCTCTTCAGAGAAGCAGAATGGATAGGAGATACACACATGTATGTCCTGTGTCACCACACGGATATTTATTTATGTCCATAAATCCACATAGATAGGATGTGCATGTGTATGTGTGTTTGTCATCTTTCCATCACTATAATGAAATGTCTCAGCCAGTTAACTTTGTAAAGAGAAAAGGTTTAAACTGAGAATGATGGTGCACTTCTGTAATCACAGCTACTTGGGAGGCTGAGGCAGGATGATCATAATTTCATTCAAGGCTAGCCTGGTCAATTTAACAAGACCCTGTCACAATATAAAAAGGTCTGGGGACATAGTTAGGCACTAGAGTACTGACCTAGCATGCAAAAGACCTGGTGTTCAATCCCACTAGTACTACCAGAGAGAGAAAAAAAAAAAAGAGACAGAGTCAGAGGGAGAGAATGTTTACTTAGCTTATAGAATAGTTTTAGAAGTTCCACTCCAAGGTAAAGTGATGCAATTGCTTTAGGCTCTGGCAAGGTTGGCACATCATGGTGGGTACCCATGGCAAACAAACTGCTCACTATGTAGGCCATGAGGCATGAGAAGAGGAGGAAGAGACTTATACATGCCCCCAGTGACCTAAAGACCTCCCTCTAAGCCCCGCCTCTTAATTGTCCATGGTACCTCCCAATTGTGCCACCTTGGGGACCAAACCTTTAACACATGGACCTTTACAGGATTTTTAGCCAAGCCATAGCTCTGTGTATGTGTGCCGTGTGTGTGTGTTTGAATGCATATGCGTGTGTGTGCATGTGAACACATGTGTACATGTGTTCACAAAGAGATTTATTTCAAGGAGTTAATTTACATGTTGAAGAATGGATAGGAACTGCCAAGTTCAAAGTGTGTAGGGCCATCCTGTGGGTTGGAAACTTGGGCAGGAGCAGACATTGCCATTTTGAGCAGAATCCCATCTCCCAGAAACCTCCCTTTTTGCTCTTAAGGCTTTCAGAAAACTGGAGTGGAGTTGAATTCACACCCATGTTGTCAGGAGTGGTCTCAAACTCAAGAGATTGGAGATGTGAACCACATTTATACACTACCTACAGTGCAATGCCTGCATTTACATGTGATTTAGTAACTGCTGGCTGGCCCTGGCTAACTAGCCACAGTAGCTCCAGGAACTGCCCACCACTCCACCCAGCAGCCCATCCCTCCTTCAGGGCCAGTGCAGAGAAGAGGTGAAGGGAGAGGTCTCTCCAGCCTTGCTCCAGGATCCTTTCCTGGGAGTGGGGAGCCTGCACCGCTTGCTCTTGGCAGATCATCTGCCTTCCTTACCTCTGCGGGGATTGATGCTCCCGAGACCCAGCCCCAAACTGCAGCATCGCCTTTCCCCAAACATCCCCACTCTGCTGAACTGAAGGCTGTCTGGCACGGGGAAGGACCTAGTGTCTGGGTTGGGCTCATGGAGGTCTTTCCTGGCATGTTGCCGTTAGTTAATTTGAACTTGCTTGTCTAACTGGCCTTAAGTTTTACTCCAAGTCATCATATTCTTAACGAGTAGAGCGACCATGACATGTGTCATCCAAATTGGCGCACCTGTGAGAGTAAAGGGGACACTTCATTATGCTGGACAGCAGGTGTGATTCAGGACTGTGCTCAAAAACCACAGCATGTCAAAGACCTAAGCGTGGTTATTGCTGTGTCGATCTGGAGAGCTTGTTAGCATGGGTGTTTCCAATGCCTGTGTTCATGAACAAGGGGTTCATCAAGTCAGCAGTGACAAGTGTGGCTGCAGGTTGAGCTGTTTCCCCGAAGAGAATACATTGAAGTCCTGACCGCTGGTACTGTGGGTGTGCCCTTGCTGGGGGATAGGATCTTTGCAGACATAACTAGGCAAGATGAGCTCATACTGCATTAGGGTGGCCGCTAAATCCAGTGACTATAAGTCACTTATAAGAGAAAGAATGTTGTGCAAAGGCAGAGGCAGACCATGGAGAGATGTGGCTGTAAACTAGAGATGCCAAGGACCTACAGCTGCTATCAGAAGCTAAGAAAGGGGTGGTGTGCAACAGATTCTCCCTGAGTCTCCTGAAGGAAGCAGCCCTGCCAGCACCTTGGCTTGAGACTTCCAGAACTGTGATAGGACAGGCTCCAGGGGCTTTCAGCATTTGGCACTTCGTTACGACAGTCCTAGGAAACACTTTGGTCACAGCCCTAACCCAGATGACCAGCACGTGCTGTGAACACATCTCAACCAGCAACAGAAACAGCACATTCTCATGCAGTCATCCAGCAAGGAGTCCCACCCCTGGGACTTGTCACAGACAGCCTGCCATACGGCCTTGCCAGACAGTGAATAATTGTCTCTGCAGGTTGATCAGACAGCTCCTGTTAACACACAACCCAGACTCACATGTGGCCCTGCCTCTGCTACCTGAGGGGACACAGGGTGAGTGTGTGCTCTTCTCCATGTGGGGCCTGGCCTCCCTGGAAAATTGGGCTCCATTCCTGTCCTCAGTGATGGGGGGATGACTCAGGTGACTCCGTAGTCTTGTTCACTGGGAGGCAGAGTGCCTGTGACACAAATGTACCAGAAAACAATCGCTGTATCGGAGCTCCTGCTGCCTGCCAGGCCTAAGCAGTTGATCTCTGACCTCTGGACAAGCTCAGTTTTCCAGGAGCAGCAGCAAGACCGGAGCCTTCCCCTCCCCGGGCTTCTCCATGAGGAGACGTAGGCATGGCTGACATGAGTCCTCTATGTGCATGGCTCAGATGTCACTCAGGTGCTCATCCCCTCTGAGAGCAGGGTGACAAGAACACCAGTGGTGAGCTCTAGTTTGTTGGTGGTGACAGCCCCTTTCCCTTGGCTGCAAGACACTCGATGGGTGTCTCTTCATTGAAGCACAACTTCAATACAATCATACAGTCAGATTTTAAGTGTACAGTTTCAATTTTGACAGATGTGCATAAATTACCCTGAGTGAAAGATCTAGCGCATTCTTTAAAAAAAAAATTTTTTTAAGTCAAAGTCGTTTGCATCAAATATCAAGGACTTGATTATAGACATGGACCGTACCCGATTGTTTAGGACATGTTCTTTGAGAGAGTCTTTTCATGACGAAGTCCAGTGTGTCCCAGATTTTCATGTTATTTCTCTCAGAGAATAATTTCTCCCAGATGATTCTGCATTTTCTTCTGGTTCAAAAGGGAGAAGGGGATAGGGGTTGAACAGGCATCATGGCTCCCCCAAGCTGCCAACTTTGTGAAAAGAATTATTGGTATAGCTGAAGCGTAAGGCCAGTGACCAAGATGCACACTTGTGGTTTTGATTGTGGTTGCCTTTGTGTGTGTGTGTGTGTGTGTGTGTGTGTGTACTAAAGCTGAGACTGGTACACAGTCACACACAATGAACAGCCATTTATATATGAGTCCAAAAGTCAGTACCTAGCAACATTTTGTACTGGCCCTTCTCATGTTTCTCAAAGATGATTCTTATAATAGAAAAATCCCAGCCTTAAAGAACCTGTTACTCACTACTCCAACCTGAGCTATTCAGAGTCTCGCATAACTTTCAGGTATTCTTCTCTGCTCTAGACGGGTGTAAACACAGACAGTCCGGACAGGAAACAGGTGGAGAGGAGCGGCAGCAGGTTTTGCTCAGTCCTCTGTCACAGGCACGGAGTCCAAGCCCCTAACCCTTGTGGACCAACCTAGGAAGCGACCCCAGGGCCTTCCTCTCTGTCTCCTCAGGCCATTTACGTTGGCATGGCCAGAGTCCAGACTTGCATGTGCTTCTCCACATGCGCTGAGCATTTCATGCCTACTTGATACTTTTTCTCAACAATATTCTGAGCTTTTTCTCTGAGAGATGGCAGCAGAGTAGACAAGACTAGAAAGTGCGTGTTAATGGCTTTTTAATTGCTGGGCGTTTTGCCATCATTCTCCTGAATTGCACCAAAGTTTTAAGTTTCTTCTCCCCTCCTGATTCTTCATCTTCTGGCTTCTTTTGGGGGATGTCGAACATATTAGTACTGAAGAAACTTCCTATTTCTTCTCAATCTTTGCCAAGTGTTGACTTCGGAAAACAATCCATGCTCCGTATGTACAGAAAGTGAGAAAGGACTCGAAGAATTTCCAGTCTTTTCGTGTGTCTGACGTTTTCTCCAGTCAACAGACCAAGGACAGGACCGTGTTCCTTTTTCTAACCAATAACTGACAAAAGCAGAACTGAGCTTTAATTCTTTTTTTCTTTAAACATAGCAAGGTCTTAGAATTAGAGGCTGCAAGTATCCTCACTGATACTGTCTCCCCATGCCACAAATGATATGTTATAATAAATTCCAAATGAAGTATTATGTCAAGGAGAAAAAATGGATTTTGGCTTTTGATGTACAGTCAAGTGCTCTTGAGTGCTGGATGACACAGATTTCACTCTTGGCTCTGCCACTTACTGGCTGTGTGACCTTGAGCAAACTACTTAGCCTTTCTGTGTCCTCATTTACCAAGCAACAAAATACAGCTAATAATGATAGTGTTGAGTTTGGATCTGGGATGTGCCCAAAGGCCTCATGCACTCATTGGCAGGGCTGATGGGGGTGGGTGGATTCCCGGGTGATGTAGCTGGCTTGCTCTTAGGAGGTGGGGCCTGGAAGGGTTTATCTCCCTCCACAGCTCCTCCCTCCTCTCTCTGCTTCCTGGGTGCCTTGGCACGAGCAGCTCTCCTCCGTCAGGCCCCTCTGCCATGCCGCCCTGCCTTAGATGCAGCCCTCCATGGACTAAAAATGTGAGCCAAAAAGAACCTGTCTTCTTTTAAGTTGTGAGTATGTCAGGTATTGAATGCCAGTGACAAAAAAGTGACTAAGATAGATAGTATAGCATAGGCTCACTAAATGAAATACTGTGTGTGAAGCCCTCCACTAGTCAACTTTCGGTCAGTATAATGAAATGCCAGCGGCAACCAACTGACATGGAGACAAAGGTTATTTTGGTGCAGCTTTGGAGGTCACACTCTGTGATTAGTCAGCCCCCTGCTTTTGGGCCTGTAGTGAGACTGCACATCATGGAGGGATCACGTGATGGGGCAGAACTGCTTACTTCACAGCCAGGGAACAAAGAAGAGAGGGCGAGATTGGAGTCCCACCTCTCCTGTGAGGGCGGGTCCCAGTGACCTAAGGACCTCCCCCTAGGCCCCACCTCCTACAGGCTCCTCTGCCTCCTCCTAGTGCCATCCTGGGTGGCAGCCTTTGCCACAGGGACCTTTGGGGGACACTAAATGGTAACAGGTTCCTAGCCTGCTTGGCATGTGGTAAACCCTGTATATGCCTATTTGCTATTTATGTCTAGAATAATTTATCATGCTGAAACGTTGCACCTGTTTTTCTAAATAGAAATGACTTGCCAGCTATGCATAGTGGTGCACACCTGTAACTAGCACTCTGGGAGACTGAGGCAGGAGGATCACAAGTTTGAGCCCAGCCTGGGCAATTTAGTAACTTAGTGAGACCCTGTCTCAAAAAAAATAAAAAAGGACTGGGGATGTAGCTCAGTGTGAAGGCCCTAGTTTCAATCCCAAATATCATAAAAAAGGAAGTATGTTAATAGTCCCTCTCCTTTCAATAAATTCAGTAGTAGTCTGTATCATCTGTTGGTGACTGGTTCAGAGTCTGTTGTGGAGTGGCCAGAAGTTTTGGTTCCTAATTCGTTTTAGAAATAGAGCACTTGCCTTGTGGAATGTTCTAGCTAGATGTCATCTAATAGAGGTGGGGGCGATACAGGGATCAACAAATCATCACCACAGCCTTCTGAGAGTGCTAAGCCTGGTACAGAGGGCCTGTAGATACAGTTAGCCTACATTGCTGATTGTGGAAGTGGAGACCATCCAAATGAAAAAAAACAAATGCAGACACTTATCCAGAGTTTATTATGGAAGGCAGTCAGCTGCCATCACTGTACCAGGTCAGGGAGGCGGTGGGGAGGCTTGCGGTGGGAAAAGGAGGCCTCCTGTGTGCACGGATTGAAGGGTGATGGTGTGGGGAAGTGGAGGCGGTGAACTGGAAGCAGGGCATTTCATCTCATTGGTTGGGAGTGTATTCCTGTCCAAAGGCTGCTGTAACAATCACAGGCGAGGTGGCTTACAACAACAGAGCTTGTTCTCTCCTGGTCCAAGAGGTTGCAGGTTGGAAAGGAAGGTGCTGACATGGGCTAGTTTGTTCTTCCTGCCCTCTGGGAGGAGAATCAGTTCCATGCCTCTCTCCTGGCTTCTGGTGGCTGCTGGCAATTCTTGGTGCCACTTAGCTTCTAGATGCATCACTCCAATCTCTGCCTTTGCTGTCCTGTAGCGTGTTCTATCTCTGTGTGTCCTCTCCTTTTCATAAATGGACACCCTGATTTAGTACGAGCCAATTCAGTGAAATATCACATTTTCAAAGATCTTGTGTTCTATTACAGACTGAACTGTATCCCTCCACCCTGATTCATATGCTGAAGCCCTGATTCCCTAGGGTGAGGACATTGACTACGGGACCTTTAGGGAGACAGCAACATTAAATGAAATCATAAGGCTGGGGCCCTAATCCAATAGGATTGGCATCCTTAAAAAAAATGAGGAGACACAGGGAGTGCACACATAGAGAAGGTGGCTGCCTGCAGGTGAGTGGGGGTCTCACCAGAAGTCACTTCCATGAGCACCTTGATCTTAGACTAGAAGCCTCCAGAATCATGAGAATATAATTTTTTTCTCTTGTTCAATATGCTCAGTCTTTGGCATTTTGTTTAGATAGCTCAAGAAAATTATAACACTTTATTTCCAAATAAGATCTTAGTCTCAGGTTCTCAGTGGTAAGAAAGGAGACCAGAATTTGGGAGGACAGAATGCAGCTCACTATGGGAGCCTCTTCAGCTTTCTCTGGTTGGTATGTAGTCATCTCTCTGTCACCAAGGCAAAATACGTGGGGCAATTAATTTATAAAGAAAAAGGTTTTATTTTGGCTCTTAATCTTGAAGGTTCTAGTTTGTGATCGACTGGGAAGTCAGCACACCTTGGCAGGGGCACGTGGGGAGGCTCCAGCGGTCACCTCACAACCAGGAAGTGAAAAGAGCAAACAGGACTGTGGGCTTCACAGTTTCCCTTAAGGACACAACCCCAGTGACCAAGGGATCTCCCACTGCGCCCCACAGAGTCCACACCTCTCAGGAGCACCTCTCTGGAGACCAGTCTTCTGCTCATGAACCTTTGGGAACATTCAGGACTCAAATTGTAGTAATTGTTCTTGAGTTGGAAATGGGAGCTAACAGTCGCAAGGCTGGGGTCCTTGACCAAGCCCTGACCATCAGGGCCAGCAGTGGCAGAGTTGTGGCACCCTGCATGGCTGCCGCTGGGACTGCAGGTCAGCATTCGGTGGTCATTTGTATATTTGGGCTCTTGCAGGTCTGCAGCTCACTAACTGTGAGGCTGAGTAGAGCAACTGACCTCTCTGGACAGCAGTGTCCTCCCCTTTCAAATAGATGGCTCTGTGAGTTTTCATGGAGCAGGGCAAGGATACTTGGTGTCAGCACAGGGAGACATAGAGATACTGGAAAGAGCAGATAAACCACTGCCCTGGTTACATCGATGACCCCGAGTCTCCTCCTGGGTGGAGAACTGAGCTGTGTAGCATCTGGGGCCTGGTCCAGTTGTAAAATTCCATGGCTGCTCTTGGAAGGAACAATTCTATTGCTGAGGCTTCTGATCATATTTTTATTTTTTGCAGTGCATAATCTCTTTAGGAATGTACTGAAAGAAAGGTAGGATTTTAGACTCCTTTTCAGGCTGGTGAAGCCTGTAATTTAATCTAATTATATTTACTCCTGTTTGGGACCAGGAGGGAGGGTGATGGGGGTAAAACAGAGACATGCCACCAGTTACCCATGAAAAGTATTAGATTCTGAGCAAAGCTATTTTCAATCAGAAAATTAAGGGAGGGGGAAAAAATCACAATTTTTTGCTTTAGATTCCTGGCGCCTGGGTGGTTTCTAAAACACATGTGTTATGTAAGTTGAAATGATAGAAATTTGAAGCTATTTAAATGACTCCCCAGCCTTCCAATCTAGTTTTCCTAGTTTCAGAATGTACGTCAGGGCTTAGAATGCATGGTTATTTTTAGCCACAGTAAAAAGCAATTTGGAGTCAGTTTCTTTGAAAAAAAAAATTAAATTCGCAGTTTTTATTCCCTAAAGAGAATCAACTAATTGAAAGGTTTAAGAAAGATCGGCATCAACCAGAAAGCACAGCTCTGTCAATAGTGCTCTGTCGTCAGAATCGTTGTGCAGTGGTTGAGGGGCAGTTAGGAAAGAGCCAGGGAGGGGTTGCAGGGCCAGACAGGTAAGGTTTGGGGAGTTTATCTTCTCTATGCGTGGACAGGCTGTTTTGAATCCTGTACTGAAAACAGACAGGAGCAGATTGCAGAAGGATTTGGGATGCTGGTTAGGAGGTTCATGCAGTGGCCCAGACAGAGATGCTGCAGGTTAGAGGTACAGGGTGAGGGCTATGGTAGCAGCAGCTGAGGAATGGCCAGGCCCCGTGGAGACCTGGGTGATGGGGGGCTTGTGTTATCAGTCCATGTTCACTGTGGGGCATAGAAGTATCCTTAGTAATTTACACAGAAAGGAGTTTAATTCAGGGAATTAGATGCTTACCAATTTGTAGGAAAGGCCAAAGGAGTAGAGCTATGGTCTGAAGGTTTGTGCCCCCTCCCCAAATTCCTGTAGGGAAACTTAACCCCCAAGGTGATGGCATTAGGAAGTGGCATCTCTGGGATAACTAGGTCATGAGGACTCATTCTGCCTTTGCAATTGGGATTAAGGCCCTTAGGAAAGCAGTCCAAGAGCTGCCTGTTCTCTTCTGCCACAAGAGGAATCATCAGCGGGTACCATAGCAAGTAGAGCCTTTCAGTGAGACTCTGTGGCCTTGATTGCTCTTGGAAATGACAGCGGGAGGAACACCGTACCTCCTTCCTGCCCTCAATCCCTGTAGGTTGACAGAACCCACTTTATGGTCAGAACCATAGGTACAAGGGAGCCGGGGCTCCTCAGAACGAGAAATAGGGCTGATCATATGTGACCAGGCAGGGCCCAGCCTGGCATTCACTGCCAGTGTCCTCCATGGGAGGGTTCATAAGATTCAAGGTGCCGAGATGAACGTTCAATGCCTCTTAGCCTGTCCACCCATCTCAGAGAAGGAGGAAGTATTGAGGACACCCCTGGGATTTCTTTCCAGCTAACCAAGATTGGTAGTCAGCCATTCACTGAGAATGGGTTTAAACTAAAACAAGCAGGGAGTCATGCTTGAGTGGCTGCTAGATGTAGTAGGTCTTGAGCTCAGGAAAGAATGGAGTTTGGGAAAGGCCTGTGGGGGCCAGAAAGGAAAAGCCAAGGAAAATGAGTTGAGGGAGAAGATGGCTGGGGACAAGCCCCGAGGACACCAGCATTTAGGCGTTCTGCTATCGGAGACTGTGTCAAGAAAGGGGCAAGAGGGACCAAAGAAGCTAAGTGGGGACATTTCAGGGTCAGCTCCCACAACACATGTGAATCCCTGAGCTTTTTTCTAAGGGAAAGATGGCAACCAGGAAGGCTGCATATGACATGACTCCATTGGTGGGACACTGGAGGAGACCACAGGGAGAGGACAGATGTGGGATTGCCAGGGGTGGGGGAGCAGGGAGTTGACCATAAAAAGTAGCACAAGGGAATTTGGGGGGTGTCAAAACTATTTTGTGTGGTGGCGGGTATATGACTATGCATTTCTCAAAATCATAGAACTGCCCCCCACAAAGACTAAGTTTTGCTGTGTGTAAAATGGATGGATGGATGGATAGATTGATAGATACATGGTTGGATGCATGGGTGGATGCATGGATGAATGATAGGTCTGTTTGTTCCTTCACACACACATTCACTACTATGTAAATAGGAAAGTATCAGTTCTATTAAGTGTTTCAAAGAGAACCAAGGGAGGTGAGTGACAGGTTTCTCTGGATCCATAGTGGTGAATGCCTTAGATCTCCATGTGAGTGGGTCTTAGGTGATGGGTGAATTTGATCTACACACACTCCTTGTGCACCACTCCTCTCCAGAGCACAGCTTCTTGCCATGAACCCTGGAGCTTCCAGGGAAGCAGACCTTGGTCCTGGAAGGCATACCTCTTGTGGGTGGAACTTCAGCTCCCAAAGAGCCTGGTACTGGTTGAGCCCCAACTCGGCTGCTTTTCTCACCATCCAAATTGGGCTGCGTGACTGTAGGTGAATCCTTTAGCCACTCAAAGCATCTCCTTCTTCAGCTACAAAATGGGAATCATGAGCTGCCCAGGATTGCCTGGAGACTCAAGAACTTTGAAAAGTTAGTCCTGCAGCCTTTGCAACTTGACACGGGCACCACCATCTCTGTGGGCTTGCTGTGCGGCACCTGCCTCCCCCAAGTCAGTCACTGCTGATTTGGGCCACTCCTCACCATTATAGCAGGCCTGTCCATCATGTGTTTATCTGTCCATCCACAGCAGGCCAGACAGGCCAACAGGACGTAAAGACACATTCATGAGACTCAGCACCTCACCTGGTGCCTGTGCATGCAAAATGCTTAAGAAGCATGTATTGATGCTTACTCTTTTGGTATTTTCCAATCCACTGCTTTCTGAACACATATGGTGCCACACTCAGAAAGTCAGGTCACCCTCTGAGATGAAGCAACCCTGCCCAAGATGCTCAGGATACACAGAATTTCATTTGATGGTCCCCAGAGAGCCCATTGAGTATCTTGGAATAAATTCATTCATTCTGAGAACTAGCGGCAATGTAAGCAAAACTATAATGCCTCTAAGGGACAACATTAATTCAGAACATCATCTATGTGCCTTTTAGTATGGAAACAAACCTGCAAATGTCACTGGCCATGATGTCGTATGCCTGTTATCCCAGTATTCTGAGAGGCTGATGCAAGAAGAGCACAAATTTGAGCCTAGCTTGGGCAACTTAATGAGACCCTGTGTCAAAATAAAAAATGACTGGGGAGATAGCTCAGTGTGGAGGTCTTGGGTTTAATCCCCAGTTCCACTCCCACGCATACACATTAAAAACTCAAGTGTGCCTTGAGGACTCTGTTATTTTTAGGATGTGCAGGGATTAGAGATGCTTTGACCTCAGGGCCCGTAAAGGTTTTTCTCTGATGCTCAGGAGGCAACTGGCAGAGAAGACCTCCCTTTGGCACCCCTAGGCCCTGCACATACTCAGAGCATCCAATGGGAGGGCGGCAGACGCTAGCGTGTAAGGATATCTGGGCATGTCCAGGATGGAGAGTGATGGAGCGATCCCTGTGGGGATCAGGGTCCAAAGACAAGAACCTTAAAAAGGGGTGTCCTTCCTCTTCCCCTCCTCTGTGTCCTTTCCCTATCCCCCCGCCAATCGAATCTATGGGGTTGTAGGATCATCTCTGCTTCCCTGAGCTCAGCTCCACCTGCAGGCAAATCTGTCCCTGCCCTACACCCCAGCCCTGGATTTCTGCAGCTTAAAAGCTTAGGCATGACCTCAAAAGCCATGTGTGTGCCCTGCTGATCCTTCCCTCCTCCCCAGTGGGGATTTGGGCAGCAGAGATGTAAGCATCACGCCCTTGAGCATGGCCGAGGGCTCCTGATCTCAGCAAGCCGTGGCAGGAGAGCAGAGGTCTCCTTGGGGACATGCCATTGCTCCTGCTTGTGGCCTGGGGTAACCTATCGCTCTCTCTTGTCCTCTGTGTCTTGCTTTCTTTTCCTCGTGAACCCACTTTTATTTTCTCTCCTGCTTTCACTCACCATGTCCTCCAAATCTGTGGGGACAGGATGCGCTTACAAATTGACAGTTCTCTGGCTTATCTCACTTAATCCTTACAGCACCAGGGTCTGCTGTGATCCCCACTTCTAGGTGAGGGAGCATCCCTGAGCTGTTAGCAACATGCCAAGGTCACAGAGGTCAAAGGGGGCAGAGGCACCTCCCGAAACCTCAGCCCATCTGCTTCTGTGCTGGACAGATGACCTGTCTGCACTTCCAAGTTGCTGCTGGTGGTGGCAGGGGTGGAGGGACAGGGTCCCCCCACAAACCTTGCCACTATTTGGAGGATCTTATCTTAAAGAGGTGGGTGGACTGGTCCCAGTACCAGCCAACAACTGGGGAGACCAAGTGGCCCTCTGCCCCCTGCAGCCTTTGATGTCCACGCCAGGACATGCCACTCACAGTGAGGATGGTTGTGTCATCACACTGCATTTCTGCAGCTATTGCCAATGAAGAGACTGAGGGCCAGAGAGATGAACTGACTCAGCTAGACAAGCTCACAGGTAGTTGGGCCAGGACTCCAATCCACAGTGCAGCATGATTTATGGTCCCAGTTTGTATGGTTGGGTGCCCTGAGCTGCTCATTTCCCTTTGTGAGCCTTGCCTGAAAGCAGAGACATGTATGGCTACAGCGCCTGCCTCGTGGGTTTGGAATGGGCTCGGAATACAGGTGGACACCAAGAGTGGGGGATCATAAGCAGCCAGGAGCTCTGCTGATCACCTGCAGTCTTTTCTGGTGAAATCAACTTCAGAGATGGTGTTTGCTGTCCTCTGTGGTCACCTGGCATGCACTCTGAGGTACAGAGCAAGGCAGCAGGGTTGACAGAGGAGCCCGTTCCTACCTAAGACCAAAGCAATTTATAATCCACCTCCTCGGCCTGCTGCAGGCTGGATGCTACCTCCTTAGCAGCAGACAGGCCGCACGACTTGACTCTTATTCTAAAGAATTCGTAGGATTGGATAAATCACCAGCACTCACAACACTAGTTTGGAGATCAGGAAATGTCTCGAATTCTCATGGCAGAAACATCTGTTGATCTGCACTGAACATCCCAGACACAGACCATTTCTCCTGGAAACAAGATCCTGGCCACAGGAATTCCAGATCTCTCCTTTTATAATTCCTTGTCTGTGTGCACACAAACTTTGAAGCAAAGCATGCCCATGAACTGGCAGCAGCAATTCTGTTTCTTCATCGAATGCCTTTTTGTTGTTTGCTTTTTGAGACAGGTCTTGCTATATAGTCCAGGCTGGCCTTGAGCTCACTGTGAGGCCCAGGCTGGCCTGTGACAATCATCCTGCCTCAGCCTCCCGAGTACTCAGATTACAGGCATGTGCCACCATACCTGACCTCATGAAATGCATCTGGTTTCAAAGTGGAAACTTTTTCTGGGTGCCTGGGAGCTGCTGTTGTTTGTTTCTTCTTGCAAAACTCTGATGTTACAAAAATAATAATTCTAAAGAAGAGAGACCCCATCATTTTCAGAGCTTAGCATCAAATTATATTTACAGATAAGGGATTTCTATCCTGGATACTTATTTAACAGGTCTTTGTCAAATTTCTATCATGAATCTGGTGGCATTCCAGGCATGAAACGGTTGTCAAGGGTAAGAGCATTCTAACAGGATGAGGTGATCTAGATTGTTAGTTTTGTTAGTATTTTACCATTGGTTATTCAATTGATTAAGGTTTATTGAGAGCCTACTGTGTGCCTGGCCTGGTGTGGGCACTAAGGATGCAGTGATGAACCAGGCAGCATGAATCCTTGCCTTCCAGAAGCTTCCAGTCTTTCTGGTGTGATACGGACCAGTAGGGGTCTGGAAATGTCTTCCTGGGCACTGTAGGAATGGCATTCATTCATGGCAGTGCTTCTCCAGTCATCTCAGGAGGTAGGGCAGGAGAGGAAGACTCAGTCTTTGGTTCCCCAGAGCATTCTGGGGCAGACTAGTTGCTCAGAGCTGCTAGGAGCTAGAGAGATGGTGCTCAAGCCCTGTGTGTTTGATTTGGTTTGTTTCCACCTTCTGGCCACTATGAATAATGTAGCTGTAAGCATTTGTGCACAGATTTGTGTGTGCACATGTGTTTTCACTTACCCAGGGTCATGTTTAGGGAGCAGAATTTCTGGGTCCTGTGGTAACTCTGTTACTTACTGATGAACGCCCAAAGCTGTCCTGTTTCACATTCCCACCACCAGTGGATGAGGATTTCACTGTCTCCACATCTTGGTCGACACTTGTTATTGTCTGTCATTGGGGCTGTAGCCATCCTAGTGGGTGTGAAATGTTTTACAGTAAGTCTCCAACTTACAGACATTTGAGTTACAAATTTTCATGAGCGTACTATGTAAGGTTCACGTTGTTATGTGACACACAAATCCAATTCATGCACATTCTCCCAGAATATCTAAAACCTGATCAACTGTAAGGTACTAGACTATCTGTGTACAATCCAGTAAGTCCCCAGTTTACAAACATTCGAGCTGCGAACGTTCACAGATACTAATGGACTTCAAATTACGAACATTTGTAGATGCAAATAAATAGCAGAAGGAACTCACATGTCTGCTGGATATTGTCACTGTGGTACTGGTGTATGCCTACTGCACTTCCAAGTGAAAAGAGTTTATTAACAGATCTGTGTGTATTTTTGTGTTTTCTATGCTTTATATTGTTTATTTGTGTCAAAGGTGAATAAGACTCATTTTGTCGGACTTACGAATAAATCTGACTTAGAAACGTTCTGGAACAGAACTCATTCGTAAATCAAGGACTTACTCTGTCTAGCAACATTTTCCCAACAGCACGGGTCCACCCTGAATGAGAAACAGTTGCTGCTCGTCCGAGGCTGGTGGGCTCTGTCATTACTCAGTGGACTCCCAGAGCCCAAGTGAAATTTTTCCCAGGGTCTTGATGCCTAATGCTCTGCCATCTCTTCCTGTCTTCCAGCGATTCATGAGTTCCCCACGGACCTATTCTCCAATAAGGAGAGGCAACGTGGCGCTGTCCTGCTGCATATCCTCGGTGTAAGTGTTCCTTAGGGGTGTGACGTCGTTAAACTTTGTGTTATGAGACTGTCTGCGTGGTGTGGCAGAGCCATGGCACAGCT
This sequence comes from Dasyprocta punctata, assembly GCA_004363535.1. Taxonomy (NCBI): domain Eukaryota; kingdom Metazoa; phylum Chordata; class Mammalia; order Rodentia; family Dasyproctidae; genus Dasyprocta; species Dasyprocta punctata. Next base: position 21,645 of record RJWM01005952.1, on the reverse strand, counting down.
GAGATTTGTTTAGTCTTTGTAACAGCTCTGGGAAGAGAACAGATACCAAGTGGTCCACTTTTTCCACGATGTTTTAAATTTTGTTAGGCGACTTTCCCAGTGTCATACAGTTCGTGGCCCCAGAACCCACACAGAATGGGGTTTTTCCCATGCCTCATTTTCTGCTCTTATAAAATAGGGATGTCACCATCTATTCCCAGCATATAAATGTGAGTGGATATTCATCCAAGTGCATCAGACACCATATGGCACACAGTCCTCCATAATAATGGTCCTCATGATTCCCACAACCACCCCTGATCCGTATCACTTTGCTCTAACTGTAGTTGGAATCTTTGATGCACTTCTAAAACCTCCCCCCATAGTCAGATAGATGACACTTGGTAGAGTTCAAGTAGCAGTTCAAAAAGGAATTTTAGTTGGACCTAAATTATAGATCTCCTGTCTGTGACAGGGTAGACAAACTCTAGCCCCACCCAGTTCTTTCACCCTGCCTGTTTTTTGTTTTTTTGGTACCGGGGATCGAACTCATGACCTGGTGCTTACTAGGCGAGCACTTGAGTCACTGAGCTAAATCCCTGGCACCCTGCCTGTTTTTATAATTAAAGTGTTACTGGAATACAGCTCCTCCCAGTCATGGCTGTGCTAGCCGTAGAGGCTTTTGGCCTTCAGTGGCAAGACAGAACAGTTTTATCGGAGACTACATGACGCACAAAGCCAAAGGTATTTGCTTTCTAGTCCTTTATGGAAACTGTTACTGGACTCTACTGACTGGGGTGGGGAAACATCTGATCCAGGTTGATATTTCTACTTTCAATCAACTACAGCACACTTGCCAACCACTTAGAACAGTCTGCTTGGATATTTAAATCCAACCAATTATTAGTGTTTTAAAAGAGATAATTAAGAAAGTGGAATCTGGAATTCTCACTTGAGGAGCAACAATCAGAGAATAATGAATGGGTGAATTTTGAATTAACAGAACAAACCGCCAGTGAAAATGAGAGTTTAGAACGAGGGTTGCAGGTGTATTTTAAACAACAGGCCAGTATACTTTTTCTGTAATGAAGTTATTAGGTTTCCAGAGTCTCTGACTTCACACTCCTTCCCTTTTCACCACGGGATTGTGAGTTTGACTAACTGGTTCCATAGTCCTTCAGCTCTGGCTTCTGAAAGTCTGTGACAAAAGTTTTCTTGCTGACTATCTCAGCGATTTTACAGAAACCCTTTAGAGCAGGGATTACCAAATATGGCTAGAGGCCTGAATCCAGTCTACTTCCTGGCTTTATGAATAAAGTTTTATTAAAATACAGCCACACCCATACGAGGGATCCTCAGATCTACATGAGCAAAGTAGATGCAACAAAGACTGCTTGGCCTACAAAGCCCAAAGTCTTCCACTCTGGCCTTGCATAGAGAAAGTTTCCCCCTTCAGCTGGCTCAGCATAGCAGCCATTTTGTCTGCAGCCCCACGAAGGTTTCCATGCTTTGCCTGGGAAGTGGTGGTGTTGTGGGTGTGAGTTGAGGTCAGCCCCCCGAGACCTGAGGCGGGATCTCTCACTCACCCACTTCCCTTACCCTCATTCTCGCTGTTTCTTTTGTTTTTGCTCCAGCCCAAAAAGTAATGGGTCAAATCCAGGGGCGGTTATGCTTGGAGCCCCGGAGACACCTGCCTCAGGGGCCTTGGCCATAGTTAGTGCATCTTCTACTTTATTCCATCACGGTTCATCATTTGTGAAGTTGCTGGGTATCCATGTTTTGGCCTGGCTTTTCTTTTGGCCAATAGGCCATGCATGCCCTTGTGCTGAATAAAACCCATCTCTTTCCCAACAGCCCTAGTCTTTGCCACTAGTCTTTCCAGCCTCACGTTCTCCATTCTCCACCTCCCCACTCTCTTTCTTCTGCACCCATGATCCTGCTACTCCTCAGAGGCATCAGGCACTCCTGCCTCAGGGCCTTTGCACTTGCTGTCTCTGGATTGTTATAGATTCATCATTTGCTGGCTTGTGTCTGTCCCTCACTAAGGTAAGTCACAAGAGACAGAGGCTCCTCCTGACATCCTCACCACTGTCTCCCTGTGCCGGGCAAGAAGGACAAGCTCACTAAAGCTGGGCTGGGTGTCTGGAGAGATGCATAGGACAGGCAAAGATTCCAGCTAAAAAGCCATTTTAAAAGTACCCGTCTGGGGCTGGGGATAGAGCTCAGTGGCAAAGCGCCTGCCTGGTGAGCGTGTGGTCCTGAGTTTGATTCCTGGTACCAAAAAAAAAAAAAAAAAATACCCATCTGCTCTTACTTCCTCATTAAACAGATAAAGAAACTGAGCCCTAGACACAGATATGACCTAGAGAAAGTCATGGGCAAATAAGTCCAAGGACTAGGGCACACGCGTCTCCAAGTGTGAACAGCGATGTGTTTCCACACGCGCACTGCCATCCGTCCAGCCCCCTGCTGGCCCTTGGGGGCAGAGCTGCCGCTTGGCTCAGCAGGACGAGGGTGGGCGGGGGCAAGGAAACCGCTCTCACGACACATTAAGTGGGCTCAGCGGGGTGACGAGTGTTTTGGGCTTACTAAGTGGTGAATCCAGACGTTTTCCTTCTTTGGCCTTTCGAGGGCAGACTCTGGTGCTAGACTAGAGAGCCGCTTCTCTGAGAAAGGCTGGGGAAGATAAAGTGTGTCTCCTGCTGTCACACACTGGTCACTCGTGTGTGGGGAGGGACAGTGCCCACATGCCAGGAAGTTCTTTGGTGGACACCAACTGGGTGCCCCGTAATTCAGTTCAGTTCAGACACCGTCTCCTTAGGGGAAGTGCCAGGCCCAGCAGGCTGAGGGCTCAGTGCCAGGACTGCCTTCAGTGTGGACATCAGTCAGAAGGCCAGGCGGTCACACTGGTTAACGGGCCATACATTGGGGTCCCCACGCCCCCCTCCTCAGTCCTACAGTGGCTCACAGAACTCCAGGGGACAGGTGCTTACGTCTCCTGTGTGTTACAAGGGATGTCACGCAGGGTGCAGAGACGTGGCCAGGAGGAAGAGCCGCACAGGGTGGGGCAGGGGAGAAAGACGGAGCCTCCGTGCCCCTCTGGGGCTGCTGCCCTCCAAGAAGCCCCATGTGGTCAGCTGTCCAGAGCTCTCCTCAACCCGCATCTTTGGGTTTTTATGGAGTTCTCATTACATAAGTTGGATCAAGTCATCCTTGGCCACTGGGGATCAGCTCAGCCCCGCTCCCCTGCCCTGACAGTGGGGCTAGAAGTCCCACTAATGCCGCCTTGGCCTTTCAGTGACCAGTGCCGCCCCAAAGCTACCTTGGGGCCCCTGCCATGTGCCGTCTCATCAGCATGCAAAAGACTGTCCTGCCACCCCACAGGACCAGGGACTGCAAGGGCTGTGTGCCAGGGACCCAGAACAGCGACCAAAGTTACATTTCTTACCAGGTCTCAGCACCACGGAGACGGGGGTTCCCAAGCCCGCATGGCCTGTGTCGTAATCCCCGCTGCTGCTCAGCCTCCACTTTCCTCTCTGGGCCTCAGCTTCCCCATGGGTCGGTGCAGAGACAGTGAGCAGATCTCCGTGGTGGAGGCTTTCCTGTCCCCTAGCGTCTGTCCAGGCACCCTGGCTTGGGCAAATTGTCCTCTCAGCGATAGGGCCACACTGACCCCATCTGTCATGTTTCCTTTGCAGGCTCTCTACATGTTCTACGCCTTGGCCATAGTGTGCGATGACTTCTTCGTTCCGTCACTAGAGAAGATCTGCGAAGTAGGTGGAAGGGACTTGGGGACCCTGGGTGAAGCCCCAGAATGGTAAAGGACAGGTGGTGTGTAAACCACAGGGCAAGAAAGCCAGGTCTGGGGTGGGAGAGATCTGGTGGTAAAGACCCTCACACCAAGCCCTGGATTTGGCCCCGAGAGGGCTCTGAAGCCACCTAATCAGCAGAGAGGGATGGTGCCTCCTCCCAGAGCCTGGCAGAGGAAGCCACTGCCAGTATGAAGTCGCCATCCAGGATGCTGGCATCAGCGCTCCCTGTGTGCCAGTCCTGGCCGGCAGGGGAGCCCAGGCAGGCCCGCACTCATGTTGGCACACGTCCCTTAACCTGCAGGGAGCAGGCCGCAGGCCACAGGTGGGGCTGGGCGTCCCCTGGGGCGCACCTCTGGAGGATGCTGAGCTGTGGCAGCGGGTTTCCCTGTTCCGTCCTTTGCAAGCTGCCTCATTCTCCCTCTAATAATTTCAGTATTTTTAAACTTTCTTTTTCTTATTTCTCCCCATCTGCAAGACCCCAGGCTGCCTCCTCCCTCTGCCTTAGTCTTGGCTTCTGGCCAAGAAGGGAAACCAGCCTTTGATGGCAGCACCTGCACCAGCAGGCACCTGGGCTCCTGTCACCCTTCATCCCATGATGCCTCCCAGCTGCCTGGGGTCATGCCAGTGCATGATGTTTGAGCTGGGAACACGACTTGTTAGGGGCAGGTGCTGCCTCAGGATTTTACTCCCTGCTGGCGCAGCCTGGGGGCTCAGTGTCACCGCAGTTGAGAGCGCTCACTTTGGACCTGGGTCCTCCTAATGGTGACCTGGCAGAGGTACACAGAGGCCTTTCCCAGCACTTTTCCTGGACTCCCCATCACTTCCCCCATCCTCAGATGGAGCCACCAGATGCTACTGCAAGGGGCTGCCTAAGGACCCCATGGAGTAGGCTTGGTCTGCTGCTGCTGCTGCCCCCACAGGGGACCCTCGGGGAACACGCAGCCAGCTGATCTTTCCCAAATATACGCCCTGGACTCCTGCTAGGCTGAGAGCCTCGGGGAGCCACAGCAACAGGGTTGGGCCCCTGCCCCTTTGGGGTTGAGGGAAGCCCAGGGAAGGGGGGCCAACTGAGGCACAAGACTGCACAGAGGGAAGGGGTCAGGGGCCCTTCCAGGTTACCTGCATCCCTGAGGATAGAGGGGTGAATGAGCATGGTGGCCTTGGCCCCCTGGAAGTAAGACCAGGGGGATTAGTGAGGCACCAGAGGTCAAGAAGCCAAAGGGAGCAAGGGGGCATCAGCGTTGGGGAGAAGCCCTGGAAGGCTTCAAAGAGGAGGTGGTGTTAGGTCCAGAAGCAGGAGGGATTTCAGTAAGCAGGGAGGGAGGGAGGGGCCTTCTGGGAGGAAGGAATGGGCCCGGCAAAGGCCAGGAGGAGGGGAGACAAGAGGTAGAGCAGTTTGCGTTCTGAAAGCTGTTGGCGGTGCCTCGGCGGCAGAGGCTGTTTTTTGGGACACTCCTCTTGGTGGGGCTCAGGTGTCTGGGCGCCTGCCTTGGGAATCTGCACTGTGCCCACAGCCCGTGTCAAGCCCAAACCTCTGACTCGGGGCCCCTTCTGCGACCTGCTGCTCAAGTAAAAGGGTGTGCTGGTCCAGGGCTTCCTCGGTGGCCCCAGTACCCGGGCCACTTGGGGAGGAGCCCCACAAGCCCCCAGTCCATATTCTAGATCAGAGCACAGGCCTCAGGACCTCCCAGAGTACCTGGGCATGGACAAAGAGTCCCCAGCCTTGTCTCATGCCAGTTCAATCCCGGGGACGGGAGATCTGGGTCTCTGTGAGTAGCTGTGTGTCAAGCTTGCATCTGGGATGCAAAAACTAGGTGTGGGCCAGGACCCCAGGTCTTTTCATATGAGGACGCTGGGGACAGGTGCTAGACTGGTGGACTCTTGTCGAGCTAGGGATCCAAAGATGACCAAGTCCCCAGCCCTCATGGTCCAGCAGGGAAGCAGGTGTGTGCACCACATGCCCTTATCTTCTAATCTGTGTTTGAATAAGGGACAGTAAAACAGGCCAGGCTCCAAGGAGGAGCAGCTGGCTCTGGGGGCTGCAGCAAAGGCTTCGTCAAGGGGCCATTACTGAGACAGGAGCTGGGAGAGTGAACACCAAGTAGACGGCTCGGGGAGGGACAGGGGCTCCTGAGTTGAAGGCCCAAGGGTGGACGGCTTGTGCTCAGGGTCAGGGAGGAAAGACTGCTCTGCCCCTCCGACCTGGGGTCCACCACGGCTTCCTGCATCCCAGCTGCCCAACTGCCCCGGTGTCCACTGCCCCGTGTCACACCCTCAGGCATGGGGTCCCTTCTGTTTCAGAGACTTCACCTGAGTGAAGATGTGGCTGGAGCCACGTTCATGGCTGCGGGAAGCTCCACACCAGAGCTGTTTGCCTCTGTCATCGGTAAGACGCAGGCTCCAGGGGAGCCCAGGCTCGGTGCTCAGAGCCCCAGGCTTCTTGCCTGTCAATCCAGAGAGCCAGAGGGACAAAAAGTAGATTGGTGGTTTCTCAGGGTGGAGGTGCTAATGGGCATGAGATTTTCTTTGGGGATGATGAGGATGTTCTAAAATTAGATCTTGATTTTAGTGGCACAATTTTGTGAACCGACTAAGCCACTGGATTGTATTCCTAAAGCGGGTGAATTTTATGCCATGGGAATTGCATCTCCATAGAGCTGTTCAAAAACCAGGTGCATTGGAGGAGCCACTTCCTGGAGGTCCCCCCATCTGGCTGGTTTTGCACTTTATAATCATGATGCTGTGTTTGATGCTAAGAAGGACCTACTTCTCTCAGTGTGGGGAAACTGAGGCATGGGCAGGCCAGGCCATGCAGCCAAAAGCCTAGGATTCATGTCTCTGCCTTCCTTTTTCTTTCTCTCTCGCGCTCTTTATGGCTACACTGGGGGTACAGTACCCAGAGCCCCTGCACTGAGTTACATCCCCAGCCCTCTTTCCATTCTTTTCTATTTTAAAACAGAGTCTTGATAAGTTGCCAAGTTGCCCAAGCTGGGCTAGAATTTGTAATCCTCCTGCCTCAGCCTCCCAGGCTGCTATGATTACAGCTGTGTGCCGCCACGCCAGCTTCCTGTCTCTCCCCTTCTAGGTGTCTTCATCACCCATGGAGATGTCGGGGTGGGGACCATCGTGGGCTCTGCTGTGTTCAACATCCTGTGCATCATTGGAGTGTGTGGACTGTTCGCTGGCCAGGTCAGTGGATGACCTCGTGGCCTGGAGGGGCAGTGCTTGTACTGTGCGAGACGGGCCTCTCTGGAAAGGGGGTGGTGGGGACATCCAGCTGAAGCCACGTCAGTCACTCCACTGCCCTGGCTTCCGGCTCTGAGCTGGTTTGCTCCTGGGAGAAGTGGCATCGACGTTCCTTCCCCTCCAAAGTCTGGAGGCCTGTGGGGCATGAGTAGTGTCAGTGACTTTGGCCGGACCCCAAGCTTTCTGGTGGCGACTACACACAAGTGTCCCCTAGCAAGGCCAGCTTTGGTCTCCTGCAGTTATGAAGTTGGCTTGCTGGTGGTGCCTTTTTCTGTAGCCTCAGGGTCCAGGGGAGGTTACCCTTGACTGCAGACAGACAGACAGGCTTATGGTCAGCACCACTCAGTGGGTGACTGATCGCTCCGAAAGGGACTGGTGGCACCTCTGGTCTCCTCCTCAGCTAGCTTCTGCAGAAAACATGCTCAGTTGTCACCTCGGAGGACTAGCGCAGTTTTCCTACTGCTTGAGAACATTATTTGGTTCTGTCTTCTCACACAAATATGAAGGTGCTGGGTAGACTGCGAGGACCCCGCAGGGCTTGTCCTTGGACTGGCAGGGGTCCGGGTGGTCACTGCACACTTCCAGCCCCCAGCCAATAGCAGCTGCCGCCTCTGCTCGGCAGGTGGTCCGTCTGACGTGGTGGGCTGTGTGCCGAGACTCCGTGTACTACACACTCTCTGTCATCGTGCTCATCGCGGTGAGTTACCCCTCTGGCCCCAGGTGTCGGATTGCCCAGCACCCCGCAAAGGCACAAGACCCCTGCCTGTCTGTGTCTCTAGCACTGTCACCGGCACTCAACAGTGGAGCGTGCTGGCTCTGCCTTGTGGTCACAGCGGCCAGCCCCACCACCCCTCTACCTCCACTTTGCCTCCCTTCCCAAAAACTCATACCTGACATCTTGATTATCCAGCAAATTCAGGAACCAGCTTCATGGCACAAAGGCCTTGGAAAGGACAAAGCACGTGCCCCATGGCGTGGTCTTTGTGGTGACCTCAAGGACTGTGCTCCTCTGAGTCCCTTCTGATCCCCTTGTAGGCCATTTGCTCTTCTGCCAGACCTGGATCTCAGAAGAGCTCTCAGGGTTCACTGCCACCAAGGGGCAAGAGTGAGAGGACAGCTCAGAGTCAGCAGAGAGGGCAGCTGGAAGCCAGGCAGGAGCCAGAAAGGGAAAAAGGAACCCAGTAAAGGGTCCCATAGTGTGTGTGTGAGGGGGGGGGGGTGACATCATAGCACATGACAGTAAAACACACTGCCAAGGAATGTGTCATCCACAGGGGACCATTTTTGAGCCAAAAGAGCTTTGAAGTGGTGGCATGAGGGCATGTGTAGACTTTAGGGTAAGGAATATAACAGTTCTCAAACTCACCGGATATACAGCCAATTTATATAACAGTCATGTCTGTGTATTTGTTAGCTACTGCTGTATAATGAATTTCCCCTAAAACCTAGCAGTTTAAGACCAGCAACACTGGAGAAAAATCTGAGAGTTCCTCAGCAGGGTCCCTCAGGGTAGGGTCTCGCACATGGTACAGTTGACGTGTCAACCCAGATAGAAGTATCTCAGGGCCCAACATGGCTACTGGCTGACCTCAGGCCATGCCTGTGGTCCCACAGTGTGGCTCACAGGTGGCTGTCCCTCACATTGAGAGTGGAAAGAACCCAAGGTGGAAGCCACAATCTTTTTATACCCTCATCTCACGAGTGAGCCCTCCATCACTTTTGCCCCATTCTCTTTGTTAGAGGAAGTAACTGAGTCTGGTCCACATTCAAGGAGGCATGAATGGTCAGGCAGTGGAGTCAATGAGTCATTTTAGAGTTGCCTACTACACCCCCAAAATTAAAAGGATAGGTAAAATTGTCTACCTAAGGACAACTTCAAAAAAAAAAAATCAACATGGTACCCTAATTGTATTATATGAAAGAAATAAAGTTAATTTATAGTAAAATAATCCATCTTTCAGTATACAAATGTTTCAGTATGAAGACAGTAGAAGAGCCCATCAAGTAACTGCTGCCCCACACAACCTCCGAGCCCTTCACCTACAAATGCAGACCGATGCCCACTGAGTCAGATGACATCATCACGTTTCCAAAATAATGAATGACTCCTGCTAAAATACTGAATAGACCAAAATGCATTCATCCTTTACATGGCAGTAACCTTACTAGCAAATTCAATATTTGCTAAAACTCTGTAAAAATACTTTTGATTTGTAAATTGGAGGCAAGTGCAAGGTTCAGGTCATTGTTTTTCAGTTGGCTGAATATTTATCAGGGCGTTTAAGTCGTGTGCCAAACGTAGAGAAAATTCATGCAGGAGAACTGGCTTACACACTCACGCTGCTTCACATCTCTGTTTTTGACTCCCTCTAAATGCCAGTGGCGCGCCTTTGGGTAAAAGAACTAAAACAGTCCCTGTAGATGTCCCCCAGCTTCCACAGAGGCAGTCCAGGACTCTGGTCTGTTGCATGTTCCTTCCTCAGAGCCTTGAGTTCTGACTTGGTGACTTTCTCAGAAATGACTTCCTGAACCAGCTCCTGTGTGTCCTGCCTACTGTGACAGTTGGGAGAGGACCACAGTGGGCCCAAGGCCAGAAAATGTTCCCTGCCTATCCTGGCACCCTATGTTGGGACCCTTGTGAATCCAAGATCAGATTGATGGGAACAGGCTCCCCCCAACCTTCCTGTCTACACTGGGTGATGCCGGGGTGGTCACAGGAGTCCTCCCCCAACTGAAGAAAGAGCATTTATCTGTGCTTTGTGCCAGAGATACTGGGTAGGAGTTGTTGAATGTGTTAATTAGTAGGTTCTCCAGAGAAACAAAGCCAATAAGCAACAAATGAATAGATGGATGGGTGGATGGACAGTGAGAGGTTTGTTTGGTATTGGCTCTGTGAGTTTAGAGTCAGAAGTTCCATGATGCCCTCTGCGTGCTAGAGACCCAGGGAAATGTGTAGCATGGCCTAGGCCAAAGGCGTGAGAGCACAGAGATCCACAGGTCCAAGTCCTGGAGTCCAAAGCCCAAGGCCTCTGGAATTCTGATGTCCAAAGGCAGGAGCAGGAAGATTCTCTGGCTCCTAGAGAGAGAGAAACAGAAAGGAGGCAGAGGGCAAATCCACAAGTACAGACTCACTTTTCTTGTGCCTTTTTGATCTCTCCAGCCCCTCGGCTGCTTAGATGGTTGAGTGAGAGCAGGTCTTCCTTACTCGGTGCAATCCAAATGCCGGTCTCTTCCAGAAACACCCTCACAGCCGTGCCCAGGAATAATACTGTAACATCCATTTCAGTGTCTCTCAGGCCAGGCAAGTTGACACCTGCATTTAATTTTCACAATGAGCAGTACCACTATTCCCACTCTTACTCTTACCCTTCAGTGATACAAGCTGGATCTTCCCCTTTGGAATTCCCAAAAGAGTTGCACGCACGCACACACACACACACCATATGTATTAAAATAGGTGCATAGATACCTTTTCGGTGTTTGAGATTCCTTGATTTTGGCAGCTCTGCCCCCATAAGGAGGAGAGGCTCCTTCCCGATTATCCTCCAGGGGCAGCTCTGACTGTAACAAAGCCCAGGCCACTTCTCTTGGGAAGACCCCACTAGGCCAGAGCTACAAGTTGCAGCACACAGCCAGCCTGGCTGCCGGCTGAGGACGGTCACTGAGAAAGGGAAAGAGGGCCCTGCTCCCCCTAAAATGCGGCACAAGGCCACTGTGAGTTGGCTGTGGGTGCTTAGGGGTCTGCATTGTCCTTTATTTGGAATAAATGGGTCCTCCTTTGTTTCTTTTGTCTTCCAGTTTATCTATGATGAAGAAATTGTGTGGTGAGTTTTTAAAGTGTATTTTACATTGCTTTTGGGGGGCAGATTGGTGGGAGGATAGGGAGTGGGATTAGTTTCCAGCATCCTCATCTGTTGAGTTTGCAGAATCTTTTATAGAATGATTTTTATAAACCTAAGCTTGTAACTTGAGAAAGGGTGGTCATTCTAAGAAATCTTCTTGGCTTTATCCTTTCAAAATGAGAAAAATCGTTTCCCTCTGCATTCCTGCCCTGCCAAATGCCAAGATTTATTACAGAGCTAAACTAATGACAACAACACCAGTGTGGTATTTTGAACAAGGAGAATCCAGTAACACACCTATTTTGGGGATGGAGCCGTGACAGAGGTCAAGACGAGGCAGTGGGGGTGGGGTCCAGAGTCCAAACAGCACCGCACCAGAGCTCCCTTCATGCCTTATAAGAGAATCAATTTTGGTGAAGTAAAGGTCTATCAAAATCAAACATTTATTTATTTATTTATTTATTTATTTATTTATTGGGGTGTGTGTGGTTTAGGGCACTCAACCCAGGGTCTTTGCCCTAAGCTACATCCCCAGCCTTTTTATTTTAAGACAGGGTCTCACTAAGTTGCCCGTGCTGGTCTCAAATTGATGATTCTTCTGGCTCAGCCTCCTGGAGTGCTGAGATTACAGGCATGTGCCATCCCACCTGGTTTTAAAAATCAAATTTTAGAAGAAAATATACAGACTCTTTGGCCACTCCTTTAAAATTATGGTACACAACGCATTAACTATGGTTATGCTGTAATTATTTTACTGTAAAATTTTGTTTTATTTTTCATAGAAGAGTGCTTTGGAATATTTTCTTTATTCATACTTACTTGCATTACATTAAAATTTTTAAAATCTTTAAAAAGAAAACACAAGAACTCATTTTTATGACATCCAAGTGGGAAGTAAATCCTTAGGATAGGTAAAGCACGAACTTCTGAGGAACAAGTCGGTACTGAACTCCATTCTGCAGCACATGAGGGCGTCACACATTCGTATGCCTTTGCCTGCTCGTTACCATGATCCAGAATCTGCACCTGTAGGTAATCACTGGTGGGAATAGCAGACCATAAGGGCACCCAGAGAAACCTGGTTTTGGTCTCTTCCTGGCCCCTAACCTACTGCGTGACCCCATAAAGCCTCTCCACCCTCGGGCTCATCTTCCTTAGGTGCAGATGGAGTTGGGGTGGTGGCTAGATGGTCAGCAGGCTCCATGCAAGTAAAGGAAGTGCTTTCCAAATGACTGTTGCTCACACCAGGCACATAGGGGCTTCCGTATGCATCTGTCTGATGAACAGAGACGCTCAGGGGCTGTGGTCAGAAGCACAGACACCCTTATCCATGGGGGTGTTCACAAGAGAAGAGTGATAGTGCTTTCTAGAAAAGCCCCCCTCTCCACTGTACTGCACTCAGCACAATCCAGGAGGCGCCTGTGCCCTGCCCCACCTTTTCCTGGGAACTTGAGCCCCTTCTGCTGCACCCACAGCCTGTCTGATCCCTAGCCAGAATCTCGAGTGATTGTAGGTTTCCTTAGAGTTCAGCCACCAAGCCCCAGGGATGACAGCCCTGGTCCTTCCTTTTTCTAGGTCTCTTGGATATGGGGGCTTCACCTGAATCCTGTGCACCCCAGCAGTCGAGAAGGTGGTCCTTTAGCCTTCTCTCTCTCAGTTACCATGAGGACTGTCAGTGGCGAGGCAGCCTCAAGCTGGGGCATCACGTTCATTCTCCTGGTCCGACACTGGGCACTGGAGCCAGGGCAGGGAAGGACATCCAGCCTGTCACCCACCCTGCACCGTTTAGTCCCAAACCACTCTCCTTGTCTCTTCCAGGTGGGAAGGCCTGGTGCTCATCATCTTGTACGGGTTTTACATTCTGATCATGAAGTAAGTGCCCTCTCCCCTCCCACCCCATCCTGCTTTCATCACTGCATAGAGCAGGGAAAATCCTGTTGGATCTCCGAGTCACTTTGGGGCAGCCCCTGTTGTCTGGTGGAACCCTGTGGGGGGTAGCCAGTGTCAGGGACAGGTGATCAGACACTGTTTTGGAGGTGCTGTCTACAATCAGGTGGGGGAGTCGTGCTGAGTGGCCGGTGTATGGAGAATGACATCACTCCCCACATGAGTCACCAGCAAGGACCTCTGACCCACCCTGCTCTGGGCAGCTTCCCCATCCAACAGAATAACCACTCTTTTTCTGCTGGTTTACTAAATGTCCTGATCATTCAATGCCACTCTTCCAAAGGTCAGGCAGCTTAACTTCTCAGGGCTACTGCTTTGCCCACCTGCAGAGGCCCCCACTCATAATCCTGGGAATCGTGGACACTGTGCTCTGGGTTGAACCCAAACCATCCCAGAACCCCCACAAGGAACCTCAGCCGTAGAGAGGAATTCAATCCTGACACAGTCCTTGAAGTATGGATTACACAATGCATGGATGGAAGGGTGAACCTTGAAGACATCCTGCTAAGTGGAAGAAGCCAGTCACAAAGGACAAATTCTATGTGATTCCATGTACATGTGGTATCTAGAACAGTCAAGTTTATAGAGCCAGACATAGACTAGAGGTCACAGAGGGGGATGGAGGAATAGGGGGTTATTGATCAGTGGATGTAGAGTTGCCATTTGGGGTGATAAAAATGTCTGGGAAGTACTAGTGATGGTTGTACGATAGTGTGGATGTAATTAATCCCATATAAGTGTGCACTTAAAAATGGGGAGTAGATAGACTGGCAATTTTTGTTATATATTTTTCCACCAAAACCCCACAAAACTATTCATGGACCAAGTCACATTCTGCTTTCCCTTCTCCCTCACAGGGAGATCATTAAAGAAGGAGGGCAGCATTCTGGAGGTTATGAGAATCCTCATAGTTAGGTGTTTTCATGAAACACATATTATTTCTTATTAAAACGGATGATAAACTGTCACACTGCAAGAGAATCGTCCTCAAGTGGTCCCCTCCCTGAATGCCCATCAATTAAGAGCCTCTCAGGGGAGTGGTGCTGGCTGTGAGTGATGCAGGAGGACCACCAAAGAGCCCGTGTGAACCAGAGTTACTGCTGGGCACAAGGGACAGGCCAGTGATACCTCTTTTGAGCCTGTCTCTTAAACTGAGCTGAACTCCTTTTAGTAGAACAGACTTGTATCATGGCATAAGTAGGATTCAGTCATTTTCTTGGGCAGAAGATCTCTGCTCCACCTGGGAAGCCTTCTAATAGCTCAATAGGAGCAGGTGCCCCATCCTGCGTGTTGTTCCAGGGGTCCCATTGGGAGACCCCCATGGTCTCTGTTGAGAGCTCCCTGGCTGCCTAGAACCATGCTGACTGCACAGACTTAGATGGAGCACAAGATCCAGGAGATAAACGCCACCCACCTGGTTGGCAGGGACCCCTCCTCTGCCCTGACCCCCTGCCTCACCTGACTTGCAGGTACAATGTGAAGATGCAAGCCTTTTTCACCACCAAACAAAAGAGCATTGCAAATGGCAACCCAGCCAACAGCGAGCTGGAAGATGGTAATGACTTCTATGACAGTAGCTATGATGACCCTTCCGTGCCATTGCTGAGGCAAGGTAAGGCTGAGCAGACAGGAGCGGGGACACTTGTCACGGAAGCCACCTCCTTCCCTTACACACACGCACACAAACATACACACACATGATCACACACACTCCTACACTGTCACGTTCTTACCTTTGGTCACACTCACCCCAAATAAGAAGGGAGAATTATGGTTTAAGGTGTATGCAGAATAGCGTTTGCTTAGCTGTAAGAAGGATGGAGGGGGGATACACCAGGAAAGAAAATCAAGAGTTCCATCTGTGGGAATTTGCCCGGGGCTAAGAGGCCTTGCCTTTTCTAACGATATTGCCATGGAAACTTGTGGCTGGAGACGACATTAGAGTTCTGTCCTCATCCTCAGTCTCCAGGAGGCAGGTGGCTCTCCAGCCAGCACACCAGAAGGAGAGTAAGGACTGCCAGCTGGTGGATTTTTACAGAAAACCACTCTGGGGCCGGGGATGTAGCTCATAGTAGAGCGCTTGCCTAACATTCATGAGGCCCTGGGTTCAATCCCCAGCACCACAAAAAGAACTTACTGTGACTCAACCCTTATCACTTTGAGTGTTTTCCACATAAAATTTAAAAATACAAAATTCAACATTTTGGCAGGAGAAAGGGGAACGAAGCCTTTTCCCTACCTCTCTTATAAAATGCATTTTATACTGAAGTGTTCTTAGTGATCATGGAGCTCAGCTCACTAGATGAAGGTGCCGACTGGCTTCCAGATGGTCTTTCTCAGAGCCTGAGTCACCTGGCCATCAAATGCCACATGTCCGAAGCTGGCCTAGCTCAGAGAGCTCACCGGAGGACACACAGCCTGTCCCAGGAAGGTGGAGACTATACTCAGCCTCGGGCTGAGGTGCTAAGAAAACATGCTGTCATTGTGTGACCCTCTGGGCAGCTGCCCCTGGCTTGGACACACCACCTGTGGTGTCACACAATGGGTGGCACCAGGATGGGGTATCCCAGGAGCAGACGCCATGGCGCCTGCCTCACATGACTCCATCCTTCTGAGCCCATCGATCCCCAAGCTGCCTGTGACAGGGCCAGTTCTACGGGACAGACCCTGGAGCCTGCAGTATTGCTGGTGTCCTCGCCCCCTGAGACAGAGGCCCCAAGCACCAAGGCTCCCTGGGGAAGGAGCTCCCTACTAACACCCTCCTTCAATAACCCCCTGGCATCTTCGCCACCATCAAGAATGCTGCCCCAGACTCCACCGCACGCTAATCATCTCTGGCAATCTCTGTCGGCCTCTGTCTCCTTAACTCTCCTCCTCTTCTAAATTGTAAGTAATCTGCTCTCATCCAAGCAATAACACTTGCATTTAAAAGATAAATAAACCTACCACGAGCCCAGCCCAACAGCGCACGCCTCATTGGAGGTTAGTATCCACCTCCACAAATGCATGGGCCTCCTGGCTGTGTCTTCTAACCCACACGCCTCCTGTCTGCTGAGCCTTGCTGCCTGTTTGGTGGGGTGTGTGTGTGTGTACGTGTGCGTGTGTGTGTGTGTGCATAGTGTGCAGTTTGTGCATCTTTGTGCCATTAACTCTTGCATGGGTTTGCTCTCGGGACCTTCCCTGGCTACCCTACTACCTGGGATCTGGTAACCAATGCAGAGGGACAACAATGCCTGCTTCTGTGTGCTGTGTTCATGAGCAACGGTTCAGGGGATCTGGAGGCCAATGTCAAATCTCCCAGGACACCAGCACTCAGCATGTTTGTGGAGGTGGCAAAGAAGAGGGCCAGGGCTGGGAGCTTTGTTCAGCTTAGTGAAGGGAAGGGAAGGGTCAGAGAGAATGCAGCCCACCCTGTGGGGGTTTATCAAACACACAGGGCTCAGCCAGCAGCTCACCTTGCACCCTGGGCTAAGCAGGCTCCTCTCCTGGGACTCTGCTGCCCAGTGTAGAGCATGGGATATGAATCTTTGACCTCACTGCAGGCATTAAGAGTACAAGGTTAGAAGTAGTGTTTGGAGGATGACCCCAAGACGGAGTAAAGGGCTTGCAGGTAGTTTAGATTCAGTGCTGTTCACTGATTTCCAGCATTTTCTGCTCCTGGGGACCCTTGTTGATTTGTAAAGTTTCATCTGAGCCCCTGGAAAGAAAGGTCCCCCTATAGGGGTGAAAGGTACTGTCTGAATGGCAGGTGTACTGCTCTGTGAGGCTTAGGTGAGGAGCAGAAAAACGCTGGCCATCAGCAAGGCTGGCCCAGAGAAGAGGGAAATGGGTACCAACTGACGGAGAGGTCGAACGTCACACGCCTGCCAATGACTGGTTCTGTAGCAGGAGACGTGCTGGGCTTTCTCTGACACATGGTGCTGCTGTAGGGGTCGCAGAACCAGTGATCCACTTTGAAAATGGGAGGAGCCAAAGCCAGGCCTCCAGACCTTCAGGTGGTCACCAGCTATGGGTTCCCAGCCCTAGATGTTCACAAGGCGAGGAGAAGCCAGCGGCCCCGGCCCTTGGGTGCCGTCCTCAGAGAGCTCAGCACTAATCATGGCATTGCGCTCCATAGTGAAGGAGAAGCCACAATATGGCAAAAACCCTGTGGTGATGGTGGATGAGATCATGAGCTCCAGCCCCCCCAAGTTCAGCTTCCCAGAGGCCGGCTTACGCATCATGATCACCAATAAGTTTGGGCCCAGGACTCGACTACGGATGGCCAGCAGGATCATAATTAATGAGGTGAGTCCCCAGCACAGAAAGAGCGAGTGGCCGGGGGTGGTCCTGGCTTGTTAGGACTCTTTCTCTAGTCATTCTCCCTGCACCTGCTTCAGTCATTTTAACCCCAGGATGGGATGGAGAAGTGGGCAAGGCTGAAGTCATTTCCTGACAGAAATGCCAGAGAGGCATGGCTTCTTTGGTCATGCGAGGCAGAGGACATAAAAGGAAGCCATACCTGGTCTCATTTTACTGTCCTTACCCAAAGCCACCAAGATGAGTTACCGCAGGGTCCAGGAGTTCCCCCACCCGAATCCAAGCCTAGACTGCAAAAAGGAGGCTGCATGGGTTGTCAGGGGCCAGTCTAGTCCCATCTCCTGCCCCTTCTTTCTCTGTCATCCCTCATGACATCCAGGCCTCCTGCTTGGGTTGCTTGTTATTCTCCCTTCCACACGGTAGCAGACAGCAGTTGTCACCCTGGTTGTCTCCTTGAGGTTGACCTTTCTTTGGACTGTTCACCCCTCT
Source organism: Dasyprocta punctata (assembly GCA_004363535.1). Lineage (NCBI taxonomy): Eukaryota > Metazoa > Chordata > Mammalia > Rodentia > Dasyproctidae > Dasyprocta > Dasyprocta punctata. The sequence goes on along the minus strand of RJWM01005952.1, from coordinate 4,031 downwards.
CCCTGGGCATGACAAGCTTCCAGTCCTCCTCATCTAGTTTCTCTCACAACATGGGGTTCTGTCACCTCCCTTGTATCCTAATTTACACCTCTTTTATTATGACCTCACCTATCTTTAGGTGTTTTTCCAGGTACAATCCTCTGCTGACTCCTATTGAGCTAGAGCCATGAGCCTCCTCATCACCACCATTCACATTCCCTTCCTTCCATAATTCTGCCTTGGTCTAGCTAATTGAACTCCGAGATTATCATTCATTTAACCCTACTTAATTAGTAAAATACTACACCTACATGTCTGGGTCTAGGTCTCAGGCATAAGTTCCTTTGCTCTGTGGTGGACTAAGTGTTGTGGACACTGTAGAAAACAATTTAAAAATTGCCACGCCACCTTACACTTCATGATCTTGGGGTCCCTGCCAAAAACCAACATGCTAATGGTCAGTGCCTCTTTCTTTTAGAGCAATAACAGGCCTCCATTTTCATTGATAATGGCCTTTCATCCCCGCTAACCGTGGGGACAGGTGCTGGGCACAGAGTTAGGGGGTGTTACTGTCCTGGGACTCATCTGCTGTCCCTTGGTGTCTTGCAGGAGTAATGACAAGGGGTTTATGTGTCCCATCAGGTGATGATTGTTGCCACGAGGCCCCAAATTGATCCATAAATATCCTACAGATAAAGATGAGCTGAGCAGAGGTTGGCAGGTTCGCCTGAACACAGAGGCCTGTGGATTTATTGGAATGCGGCCTCTGTCCTTGCCTGAGTTAGCAAAAAGCCACAGACCTGGCAAGGAAGAGCAGCCTGGGGTGGCTGGGTGGGAGGCCGCCTTTACAGTACTCACCACGAGATGGAGGGGAGAAGGGGGCTGGGTTTGGTCGAGGACTTTCAGCTTGGAGACCAAGGCCAGGTTGAGGAAATCCACAGTCCATAGAAGTGAAGGACTTTTAGATGTGATCCAAATGGCCAGCAACCCAAGAAGATACCCAGTGGCATTAGACTTCCAGGGAAATGCAAATTAAAGCCACAATTCCGATACGGCCTCACACCCACTAAACTGGCTAAAATTAAAAGGCCCGGTCCTAGCAAATGCTGACAAGGATGGGAAACAATTGAGGGCTGGTTCTAGAAACCTGTAAGAATGAGAGGCACGTGAGGAACAGGGCGACTGCGTGAGACTGGCTCAGCGGCCTTGCTGTCTGCCTCGCTCCTGTCCGTGCAGCGGCAGAGACTGATCAACTCGGCCAACAGTGTGAGCAGCAAGCCGCTTCAGAACGGGAGACACGAGAACATGGAGAACGGGAACGTTCCCGGGGAGAACCCTGAGGACCCCCAGCAGGATCGGGAGCAGCAGCCACCGCCCCAGCCGCCACCCCCGGAGCCAGAGGCGGTGGAGACGGTCTTCCTGTCCCCCTTCTCCGTGCCGGGTAAGTTCGTGGGGCTGCTGGGCCGTGGAGCCAGGCATCAGTATCCTCCCTTCTCACTTACACTTGGACCCGTGGGCCCGGTGTCATCTGGCTGCTGGCTCCTTGTGGACCTCACCTTTTCTTCTCCTTCTTATGTCCTCTCCTGCAGTCACACCGGCCTCTTTGCTGCCACTGCCAGACACCAGTAGTGCCCCTGCCTCAGGGCCTTTGCTCTGCCCTTCTCTGGAACACACTCCCCTCACCCCGTTACGCATGTGGCTTGTTCTCCCACCTTCATGGCTCTTCTTAAATGTCACTGTGGCCTTTCCAGTTCATATTATTTAAAATGCTTTATATTCTCCTTTTCTTGCATGTCTGTTCACACTAAAGTGCCAGCCTCACAGAGACAGGCATCCCTGTCCCCTGTGCCTGTATATAGCAGGCACTTAGCAGATATCAGTGGAAGAGATGAGCTCAGGACTTCATGGTGGAGAAGATCCAGGACCCAAGAGGTCCTCTGCAGTCCTAGACAGGAAACAGAGATCTTCTCCAGATCCCCTGTTGAGCTGGGTCCGATTCTCAGAGGTTTTTTCCTGGTGTCCACTATAGTGAAAGGCAACAGAATTGCAAAACTTTCAAATCCCAAATGTGATGTTTTTCTGAAAAGAACTCTGTGTTTAGCATCAGGATCTGGAGGGATGGAGACTGCTCTGCCCCTGGCCCTGGCCTTGTGGGGGTGCTCCTGGCTCTGTGTGGACAGTGTGGGCCGCCAGGCTGTCCTTTGGGGTCACCGGCTTCTCTGGGGCTGCCGGGGACACTGAGAGTGGAGGGAGCCATCTTCTCCAGCCCCTGGGTCCCCGTGTTGAGTGATCTGTTTGGACACAGATGAGGGAAGAGTTCCACAGAGCGGGGTCCAGGGTAGGCAGCGTGTCCCCCAGGAGAGCCACTTCTGGTGACATTGAACTGAGACACCCCAAGTAGTCACAGGTCTGGCCACAGGCTGTGGGCTCCACCCGGTGCCCCTCACAGCCTCAGTTGTCCTGACATCAGCCCAGTTCCTCCCCTGTGTTTGAATGGGGCTGAGAAAAGGGACACAGGACGTAACTGAGGTCACCAAAGCAGTGTCAGTTCCTTGGGACATGGAGACGAATGCCAGGGAAGCCCCAAGCATGGCCACAGCAAGGGGGCTGCAGCCCCCATCTCAGAAACAACCGAGGCAGTCAGTGGGCAAAGAGGTACCATGTGGAGATCTGCATACGTGTTCTGCCGCTCTGCAGCCCCACTGTGCAGGCATGGGACCCAAAGGAACCGCGGCCACCACCCTTCACAGTCACCCTGGTCCCATGCTGCCATGGCCAGGCGTCTGCAAGGAAACCAGAGATGGGGTCAGCTCCTGCTCTAGACAGTGAGACCACCAGGTAGAAGGAGGTCTTTCAATTTCCTTCCAGCCTGGAGTGTGGCAGGAGTGGGTGAAGAGGCCCCCAGGCCAGCCACCCCTCCCCATGTCCTTGTCCCGGAATCTGGTGCTCCTCAGGGATGGGCTGTAGGGTCTCCGGGAAAGTCACCATCCAGCATGCAGCTATCTTGCGAGGGTGGGAACCTGACAGCCTCTTGCTCCCAGGCTCTCTGCTCCAGCGACACCTCCTCTGAGGCTGCCCTTCCTGCTGTGGTTGGCCTCTCTTCCTCCCCAGGCCCAAGCCTCTGGGATGGTCCCCTGGGCCCTGTCCTGATCCAGCCCAGTGCAGTGAGCTTCCTTCCTGCCCTCAGGAACAGGCCTGGGTTCCGGTGTCCCAGGGACAGCTCCCTTTGTCCTGCAGATGTGTTTCTAGGGTTGCCCTTGGAAACCACAAGTCACTGCCTTCTCTTTCCTAGTCCTGTGGGCAGAGCTGGAGGTGGGAACAGAGTTGGGCGGCTGCTGTTTTCAGGGTGTACAGCAGTCAGGAGAAATCAAAGCAGCCTAGGCAGCAGTTCACAGGAAGTTAGGGCAAGCCAGTGAGCCCTCGTGCCCAGAGAAAGTCCCTGTACCCAGCCTGACCCTCCGCCACCTGCTTTTTTGGCTCCTCTCTGGTTCTGGATTCACAATGGCAGGAGGGTGCAGGGGGGCTCTGAGTGTGCTCCACAGGGGTGATGAGGTCCTGGGCCCCTAGGATGGATCACAGCACCAGTGTTTCCAGAAGTTGGGAATGAAGCTTTCCAAAGAAAAATAGGAGCTTTGTCTCCCATGAAGCCATGGACTGTACCCCCAGCTCTGCCTCTGGGCTCAGCTTGGGAAAGCCCCTGACACAAGCTGTTGTTTGCAGCTGTCTTATGGTCCAGGATGTCCTGTGAGTCCATGGAGGCCTCACCTTGATCCTTCAATATGACCTTCCTCTCCCGCTCCTTAGGGAAAGGAAATCACACTGGGCTCACCAGGATGCTGACCTTCCTGCCCGCTATTGTTACAGCAGCCAGTATCAACTGGGGACCTGCCATATCCCAGGCACAGGGCAAAACAGACTGTTCTTACGGAGCTCCGTGTCAGCCAGTTGGGGCTGTCATTACAGAATAGTCTAGGCGGGTGCTGTAGCAATGGAATTTATTTTCTCATATTTCTGGCGGCTGGAAGTCTGAGATTAGGTGCTTACATGGTCAG